>VXBT01001729.1:253743-281348 GCA_013400235.1 Oriolus oriolus | reverse complement strand
CCCTCCAAAGGCAGCAGATGGATCTGTGCTCCCCCATGGACCTCCCTGTGCAGCAGAGGACCAGCTGCCTCACCAGTCTTCCCCATGGGATGCATCACCACCCCCCAGCCCCCCAGCCCCCCACCCACTGCTGCTGAACGGACCACGGTGTCTGCAGGACTGTTCCTCTCACATGTTCTCACTCCTCTCTTCTCTGGCTGCAATTTGTTTCTGCACAATAACTTTTCCCCCCTTAAATCTGTTATTCCAAAGGCACTATCACTGCTGCTGATAGGCTTTGCCTAGGCTAGCAGTGGGTCCATCCTGGAGCTGGCTGGCACTGGCCCTGTCGGATATGGGGGAAGCCTCCAGCAGCTTCTCAGAGAAGTCACCCTGGTTGCCACCCCTGCTACCAAAACCTTGCCGTGCAAACCCAGTATGATGGGTCAAGCTGGGAAGGCAACAAAAGCAAGAGAAAAAATGGGGTTGTGCTTGTAAGCAAAGACAATTTAAACGTCTCAATCTTCAGAAGCATCAAATGAGTTTAAGAATGTGAAATTATTGTTCTGAAGAAAAGGGAAAAAGCCCAAATCCAGTTCCACAGTCCTTTGGCCCTTCCAGTTAGGGATACCATCAATGTTAAGACCTTATTCTACAAATAAAATCCTTTTCCAAACTTACTGATGACTACTGCAGAGTGAAAACTAGATTTTCTCTTCAATAGGAAATGCTGGTATTTCTGCAGGGCACAAAAAGGAGATTAGAAAATGATGAGACTTTCTTTTTGATATTTTCTATCAAAACAGAACAAGACTTTCATGGAACAGAACAGTTCATGCCGTCATTTTCGGCTTAATATTATTTCTGCCATCTTCCTAGAGTTTATTTGAAAATATTTCTTTTCTAGCAATTTTGTCATTAATCTGAATCTTTGTTGCTGCCTTGTCCCCAGAAATGTGGAATTTGGGTGGCTGCTGGAGACTGTTTCTCTGTTGGTGCATCTGCAACCGCATGACACGCAGGACATTAGGTCCTGCTAGAGCAGAGGTTGAACCATCCTGTGCTTTCTGAGCCAGGGGCCAGAGGAGATGCCAGTGCCTTGAGAAAATACACCACCAAAAGCAAATGCAAATTCAAGTAGTTTAAACTTTATTATTAAAATTTTTATATTGTAGTGAAAATATCAAGGTTTGAGCAGTGCCAATTGTAAAAGCAGGTCTGAAAGAAATTTCCTGACCAACAGTACTATCAAAATACTGTATGACTGAGAAATTTGAGGGTACCAGATTGTTTTCCACACGTCGTGATTCAAATTTTTGTTACAGGGCTGTAACAGCTTAGTCAGCTTCATTTTCAGGTCACGAATGGTGCCTTGCACTGCTCTCCGATCAAAATACACATGTTCATTGGTTTATATAGTGATTTAGATCTGCTCATTGAAGCTTTTAAGAGAAAATGTAGTGGCATTTGAATGGGTCTTATTTCAACTAAAATTTCTGGGTTTCTTCCAAAGCACAAATTTCCCCAATTCAAGCTAGCAGTGCCCCAATAGATGCATGATAAAAACTAAGCTGTGTTACTCCACTATAACTAGTAATTACATTGGCCCAATTCCTTTTTTATTAAACTCAAATGGAAGGGAAATAATTAGATCTGATAGCTATCATGTAAGAGAGTATGCTGAGGGTGAAGTAATTAAACTGTAATTGTAGTAAATTACGTTTTTCATTAAAATTGTAAGAAATCTGTTAAATGATTAGCTAAAATGTTTAGGGTATTTGAAGTCCATTCAGCTTTTTAATTCTGCAGGCAGATCAGAGGAATTTACAATCTGTGAAAGTATGTTTGGATACTGCCCTATCTCATGCTATTAATACCAAATTGTTTCCCAGCTTGTTTGATTTTACCAAGTATTGTTCATTATTGATAGCGCTACAAGATGTGTAAGATAGTTTTCCAAAGATGGAATGGAGCTGCTGCACTCTGCAATCTAAAACCTATCTGGATATTTACAAACAATCTCAATGGCTCATTTACTAAGGGAGCAATTTTTTCTTTACATAAATTTAATCCCTTTATTTTATCTGTCCTGCTTTCAGAACTATCTCCTGCAAAATTGCTATTGCAAAGAGGTGCTTTTCTGCTTTGAGTGGGATACTACACCCTTAGTGACTCTGCAAGTGAGCTGTGACTGTGCCTCAGTCACACTGGTCACTGTAGAACATGCCTGAATACCCTGGATGTTTTTTGTTGTTTGTTTGTTGTTATTTGGTTTTGTTTTAATTTTTCTTTGTTGTTTGTGTGGGGTTTTTTTGTGATTATTGTTGTCAGGTTTTTTTGCTTGCTTTGGTTTCCAAAACCACTGAATTCACAGCATGTTCAGCTAACAGAAAAATAACCCAAGTGCTATGTCTTTAGCACACAATGAATCTCCTAAAGAACATTAAACCACCAATCCCCAGGTCACTGTAAGTTCTTGTCTACATGAGGTGAGCATGTAGAAAGGTAAAAAAACCCCAACACTCTCCAGGGAGTTGCAGGCATCAGGTAATTTTTTGTGTAAATAATTAAAAACTTTTGTGATGGCAACAGTGGTTACAGGGAAAATGCTGACTTTGTGAGAGCAAGCTCTCCACAGCTGCAAAACACGATAGCGGAAGACTTTGAGCATAAACCCTTCTGGTTCAGTCTGCTGTGGAGAACTGAAAAGCCATGGCACCACACAGACCACATGGAAAGAAAGATGGAAATGTTTTTGAAAGAATTAGCCTTGAAAAAAGAGTAAGGTTTGTCTCAAGAAGGACCTTCTAAACTGATTTGTGTACCTGGCACAAGTATTCTCAGCAAGATTTATACTGGCCAGCTCAATGAACTTGTGTTGACAACATCCTAAAACTGTCAGCCCACTCTGTTTCTTTAGCAAACAAAGAGTTGGAAAATAAAATTAGGGCAAATCAAAAATGGGAAAAGTTGTCAATGGAAGGAAACACTGAATGAGAGAAAAAAGTCTGCTCTGTTAAAAGAGTATTTGCCAGGCAAAGATGGCAGTTTACTTCAAGCTTCTAATAGTTACATTTAATGTATTTGCATATATTCATTTATCCTACAACTGTAGAATGTTATTCTCAGTTAAACAAAAGCATTAGATGATGATACTAACAATTCTTTTGACAGTGTAAAAGTTTGAAGGGAAAATGAAAATTCTTCCCAGCAGAACTGGGCCAAATTATGGCAGAGCGAGATGAAATAGTAGAATACAAGATATCTGTTATTTATGGTGACAGTTTTTGCCCTTTGGGCCTGGCATCATTTTGCAGAAAGTTTAGAGTGGTGTTTCTCGCATTTTTTAAAACTATATTATACTGTGATCAAAGACATTTCAAATTGCTAGCCCTCCAAATTTGAAAGCCACTGTAAATGGGTGACAGAAAAATGTCACTCTCACATTCTTATAGTTCCCTCCATCATTGTTATTCCTTGGTAAAAATTAAAAACTTTGATGGAAAATAGTTTTAAGATTTGAAATAAATTAAGCTTATTAGATCACGGCATGATAATTTAATCACAAATGCATTCCTTTTGAAAAAGTAGTAATTGGAATTATTATTTTATTTGGGTTTCCATATATTGTGTTATTGTACGAATAAAATGAATTCCGATTATTTTATTTATTTTTTTTTTCCAAAGTCATCTGTAAAATAGCACTAAAGCTTTAAAAAAACCCACAGAAATTTGGAAGCATTGGGCAATGGAAAATTTGATTTTTAGGTTTTCCCTGTACAGTAACTAGGGTTTCATGCTTGGTCTGATGAATAATTCCCTGCCTTTTTAACACAGTTTGGGAAGATTTACCTCTCTGAAGAGCCAGATACTGTGGAACAGGGGATCCTGAATGGATTTAAATGAATAGTTTAATCTTTTAAATGGATTTAAAGAAAGACTAACACAAAGTTTTCACATTTTTCATAATGATGAAAGGTTTAATAAGTTGGTGTGCTATTGTTTTTTTTCTCAGTTTTAACGTTTCATTATATTTCTGTTTCTATATGACATTTAAATGTCAAAATGACCAAGTGTTACTCCTTCAATGATACTTACAAATTGTACAAGAAACAGAAAGGATCTTTCTGAATAATAAAAAATGACAATCTATTTTTATGTCAGTGTCAAAATTCAACCTGCTTTCATTAGTGTTAGGATTTTACTGGAGGAATCTAACTACCTATTTACCACATAGTTTGGTGTAGTCACTGAAAACTCGCACATTTTAATTTTTTAAAAAAATGTGCAGTTTTGTTAAGATGGAATTCATGGAGTGATCTGAATATCTTCTTTTTCTAAATGCAACTAGTGTCTGTATTTCTGTGTTAGGCAAAAGTTTACTGCTGAGAAATACTACAGGAGATCTTCATAAGTTTTCATTTTTATTAAATTGTATGTTACTAATATTACCATTATATGTTGCTAGTTGCTAGTTCATCTATTTCCATTTCAAATGCAAAAGCATTTTCTATGGGAAGATTGCTTTTCTCACACAAATTTTCTGAATGGAAAGACTGAGAGTCAGAAATGCGTCATAAATTCAAAATGGACACACGCAGGACCAGTGACTCTGCGCTCAAAACACTGTCAGCCCAAGCTTATGCACACAAAATACACTTTAACATATTTGAAAATTCAAGGGATTTCATTACATAGCAGGGGATGACAAGATTTTATGCAGGGGTTGTCACTGAATGACATTTTGCTCTCAGAATCCAATTCCGCAGTCTGAAGTGGTGAGAGAAGAGACTTTCTCAAGTAGTAACCCGATTAACTTCTCATTTATACCCTTCAAGTTGAGAAAGGATAATTAATTCAGGTGATTTAGTTTATAAGTATCCTGTACTGTGAACAGGAATTTGGGGAAAATTCGCCAGTATGCTTTGCTAGGTATTTAGGTAAATGATACTTGTCAAGATTGTCATACCAAAACTCTGAATGCCTTTGATTATTTGAAATCTAACATGTAAGAAAATGGTGGTGTTTTCTTTTTTCTTTTAAATTTCCTCTTCCCCTTTCTCTTCCTCTTCCTTTTCCTCTTTTTCTTTTTTTTCTTTCTTTCCTTTTTTTTTTTCTAAAGAGGGCAAAAGAAACCTTATAGAATGTATATGACATTTCATATATTATTTTTTTTCCTGAAAGTCTTGTCTGTGTCCTCCTCATGTATTTACTTAAAGATCAAGAGGTTTTCTAAGAATTTGGGATAAAGCACCATTCTTCCATTTTTAAACTTTTTTCAAAGCAAATATTTTGAACACTTTTGAGATACTTCAACTTCTGGAGATAACATGAAGTTCTTTCCTGTCATACCACAAATGCCCTTGCTGTCTTGAGAATGTGTGTTTCTTTTCCTAATTGCTTTCACACAAGAATTTACTGTCTTTGTGAGTAGACACAAAGTCTACTGTGAGAATCCTGGGTCTGTGCCTTTCAGCAATCCTTTTCACTTGGTTTAGGAATAGCCTTAATTGCCTCAAAACGAACGCTTCAATGAGCATTTCATAATTCAAAACTATCTTTCTGAAAGACTTAGGGAGGTGAGGGGAGAGAAAATATCAGAACTTGTTCTCCTCCCATGAGTGTATTTTATTCTCAAACTGCAGAAGTCAGAAGCTCTGTCTCTGTAAACTATCATGGGTAAACATCTGTCTCATGCATGAATATTGCCATGCTGGTGTATGTGACAGAACAAATGAAATGTCCCCAAAGCTCTGAAGTAGTTATTTACAACACTCATTTGACAATAAGTTAATCCTTAAGACAAGGGTGTAGTGAATGTAGTGAACAGCTGGTGCTTACAGTATTTACTAAAGAACTTCAGAATAGCATGTTTTGTCAAGAGCAATCTGATATATACACATAGACAGAGAGGGGTTCATTTATGTGTCAGGTTATAAGACAGACAACCACCTGGAGAGCAATGCTCACCTATCAGTTGGCTTAAAGCTGTCAGTGAACAAACTCTTTGTGGGGGAAATTTAAAAGGATGGCTGTGGAAGAGCCCTGGATTATTAAGGGCTTGGAATCTAAAAAAGTCTTGGAACCTAAAAAGGTCTCATTAAATCAGGAGCTTTAATAAACTAGACGAGCAAAATATGTAGAAAGCAGTCTGCTTGGCTCTCCGAGGTGCTATGCACAGTGACTTGATGTGCTTTTCAGACCTAATGCTCTGAGCCAGGCAGCTGAAAAGACTCCCCTTCCAGGCATACAGGGGAGTCTGACACCTTGTCCTCCTCCGCCCTGGTTGTGAGCCATGTTCCTGGCAGCCTGATTAACACAAGGTGCCCCAGTGGCATCAGCAGGCATGGCTGAGCCCTCAGGTCAACCCCTGAGTACAGCATCATGGTCCCTTGCGCTGAAAGGGTCTTTGCAAAGATGTGTTTCCCTCCACACAGTTATGCCAGCTTTAGAAAAACTGTTGCCTGGATTCACCCTTACAAAACTGACTGAACGAATTGCGCCCGGGTAGCTCAGAGATACCTGTTCTGCAAGATGCAGCCAGACTGTGATTAGTACATTTTAGTCTCCATAACAAGCTAGATGCTATTTTCCAGTGTCCACACAATACCTTATTATTCCTTCACAGCGGTTATAACTCCGTCTTGCAAGGAAATTATGGGTGTGCAGTGACTCCTTGCTTCTGTCAAGCCCCATATAGCACACGGGCCAGGAAAAAAGTGGGTCCCTAGGCATATGCTCTGGGTTAGGTGTGACTGCTGCCTGAATGGGCTGTGTGCTTTTACACACTTGTGTCAGGGATACCCCCTCCCACCTGTACTCAAAAGTCACGGGGCAGGACACTTCAAATAAGCCAGGACATAGACTGCCTTGTTCTTGCACAGCTGGCCAGAGGAGCCAGAAATTGACATCACACTGGAATGGTTTTCTGTGCTGGGACATAAGAATAAGAGCTCAGTGCTAACAGAGGGGGGTGGTAGGTACTCTGCTGACCTACCCTCCATTTATCTTTCCTGCAAAAACACTACTTAAAAAGCCCCAACCCTGTACTGAATAGAATGCTTTGAGAGCACAGAGTGGTTTGATTTCCCGCTGAAACCCATCTAGACAGTTTCACACTGGGCACTAATGCTCTTGGTTCTTATAAATGAACCTCTGGGGAATGAGAAAGATGTTCTCAGAGAACAAGCTTCAGACTAATTCCTCATCTAGAGCCAAGACTGAGTGACTGAAAGGCTCATTTTCCAATTTAGATATCTTCAATCCCTAGTGAACAATTGTGGCTCTAAGTAAATCAAAAGGCATATTATTAATAGGTTAAGTCAAAGCAGAACTCTATAGCCTGTGATCACAAATGACGTAATTTTGAAGAATTAAAAATTCTTTATTCTTTAGCTGACAGCAAAAACTTCTTTATCTGTCTTAACAGAAGACAAATAATCTGTCTCCTGTTGCAGAAAATAATCTGCTCAGACTGAAGAAATGGAACCATTTACAGGTTCTTTAGCAGTGTTTAATGCTTAAATAGAGTATAATAGGGCTGTGGTTGAAGCAGCTTTGCTGGGAAGGACCTGAGATCCTGGTGGACAGCCAGCTGACCATGAGGCTGCAATGCATCCTCATGAGAATTGTAGCAAGCAGCATCCTGGGCAGCAGAAGGGGGATCACTTCTAGCAGGTCAGAGGAGGTGATCCTTCCCCTATATTTGGCTCTAGTGAGGAGCACCTGGAAAGCTGGCTCCAGTTCTAGACTCCCCAGAACAAAGGAGACATGGATATACAAGTCAGTCTAGCTCAGGGCCACAGAGATAATGGAGGGCTTGGAGCATCTGATGTATGAGGAGAAACTGAAAGAGTTGGGACTGCTCAGTTTGGAGAAGAGGAGGCTCAGAGGGAATTTTATCAGTGAGTATAAATACCTGATGTAGGGACTAAAGAATACAGAGCTGAGCTCTTAGTGATATTCACTGAGGGAACAAGAGACAATGAGCACAAATTGAAATACAGCAGGTTCTGTCTGAACACACCAAAATATATTTTTACTGTAAGGGTGCTTGAACACTGGATCAAGCTCCCCAGAGAGGCTGTGGATCTATTGAGAGATTCAAAACCCAACTGGAAATGGCCCTGGGCCACCTCCTCTAGCTGAGCCTGCTTAAGATTGGGGAGTGAACAAGCTGGTCTCGAGATGTCCCTTCAAAACTCAATGGTTCTGTGATTCTGTGATTTCTTTTTTGTGTGTGCGCATGGAGATACATAATCTATGTAAGTCCAAGATCCAAATAAATATCATAGAACTTTTATTATTAGCTCAGGAAGAATATAACAAGTGGTATCATTAAAATCCTTTACTGGCCTTTTTTTTTTTTTTTTTAAGTGTTGGTTATTCCTTTCCTTTAATGCTTGGGAAAAGAGACTGCAGGAAACTGTCTATTATAGCTTGGCTTGCCCAGGTTGTCAAGTAGTTTTAAGGTAGTGGTTCACTGCTGTGAACTACATGCTTCTAGAGGGAGGAAGAACATTTTAGGAAGGTAAAGTTCAGCAGAGTGACATTACTTTATAAGTCCCATATCCTTTAGTCTCTTAAAGGATTTAGAAGGATTTAGAGCCCAATACTGCAGCTTGAAGCATGCACTGGAGAGGAAGCAGGCAACTTAAAACAAATGGAGATGGAATAATGAGAGGCATGTCTCTTGCATTTGGTGTTCTCTGACCCTTCAATGCACAAGAAGCATATAAATACCATTTAGAGAAGATTTGATTATGAAAAAAAGTTCTCACTTTTCGTCTTGGTGTTTCTGTACCCTGTAACTCACACCACCAGTTAAATCTGATTTCTCTTAACTCCAGAGCATGTTGATAGAGCCTTCTCCTCCAACATCTGTAAGAGCTTTACTTTAGAGAGTGTTGAAACACATATTTATTGGGAAGATGAGATTCAGATAGGTAGAATGGCTTTTATCCAGTGATGCAGTGCAGCCTGATAGGAACATCTTGACAAGTGCTGCAATAGGCCACAAGCATAATCAAGAAATCCCTCAATACTTTGATTACCAACATTTTTCTTAGCCTCCAATCATACCACTCTATCTTGTCTATAAATCATGTGGCCTGAAAAGAAAGAACTTGCTAGATAACTTGTGACTATCATGCATATTATCTACTAACTAGTGTAATCAGACATCCAGGGTATAAATGTCTTAAATCATAATACAGTCAGGTGAGCATTTAAATGCCTTTAAACTGTGAAAATACTTGTTTTACCTCTGAAACCATCAGATTTAATAGATTAATTACAACCTGTAAGCACAATCAATCTGTTAAGAAGCCTTGCCATGCTATTTCATTGTTCATCTGCTTCTCTCAGCTCAGGTACCACAGAGCTTTCACCACACTGCTGCAATTATAAGTTGATGAGGATAAATAAGCAATAGAGTGTAAAAATAATCTGCAGTCCCAGTCCTTGCAATGCTTTTTAAGCTTATTGAAGTTCAGTAAAACCATTTTTACCTTCAGGTGGCAGTACTTTTGGAGTGAATGGCGAATGTCGACTCAATGATTTCAAAGAAAATATTCAGTTAATACAGTAAGTCCATGCAGGAATTCCATTCATTCCTGGTGTTATAAGTTAGATAAATTGAACTTTGGCTACTTCCAAGTTTGTTTCCCAAAATGGGGAGAGAGACAGAAATGCAGTGATCAACCTCCCTTGCTTCTAAACTTGCAGTAAGATTCATTAAAAAATCAAAGATCATCGTAAATCTTGTGTACTCAGTGATTTTTGTAAGGTTTTCTAAGATCACATGTTCATGTCAACGTGTTTTTAGAGGTTTTGGTCAGATCACTTGTATTGGCTCTGTAAGGTTGTATTTCTTCAGAAGAAAATGATGAAATTGTTTTTCTTCACCAGAAGAGCAGCACTACAATGGATCTTTCAACACCTGCAGGTTGTTAACGACGCATCCAGAACACTGCGTCCTTCAGAGACATCATTACCTACCATGCTGCATCACTCCAGGGTCTGATCAAGCAAGATGCTTTATCTTCTGTCTTTAAATCACAAGTTTCATTTACATAAAAACACGTTAAACATCAAGCTTTCCGTATATTTTTCATAAAACAAAGTAAATTGTGATCCTCAACTTTAATTTTCTGTAACAAAGGCCTTTGGGAACCACCTGCTTCAAATGTGTCCTTATCATAAGCACAATGCTTGCAAACACAACTCTGAGGAAGCTGTTTTGCACATGCCATTATTAACTGGAAGTACAATTACATGACTGACTTGTTTTCTCTAGAAATCATCATAACAATCGAGTCATGCTTGGTTCCTGGAAACTTCCTGGCTGTGAATTCACCTCATTAAATCTGCCTGTTATTTTACTGTCTGGTGGATTTGGTTTGAACCATGCTGGCTGACATTTTGCTGTAACTTACTGACATACTTGGTGTTACAGCAGTGATTTTCATTAATTTGTTCTCTAAGCAAAGACTATTATTTGTGGAGAGAAACAGAAGGCTGTGGTAAATTCACTGTTTGTCTTAATGGGAAAGTCCTATTGCTTTCATGAGTATCAGTATTTTTCCAATAGAATGAATGGGATCATTTTGGGCATAAGAATTTCACTTGTTCTTCCCCTCTCTCCTTGCACCTGGTATTCCATGAGTGAGTGAGACACTGGGGATCTCCTCATACAGATTGTGCATACATTGCTTCCATCCTCATTCCTCTGGGTCTCATCCAGCCTTTGTGAAACCACTGATATTACCTGGATGTGAGCTGGGGCAGAATTTGTCCCAGCATGTGTAAAATGTTATGAAGCATTTTACAATCCTTTTGCCCAAGTACTGCTACACTAAAAATCAATTGGATTGCCTTCTGTAACCATGTGAATTATTGACTGAGAACAAATGACAGCCTCTGAAACCTAGGAAAACCTATTAAAAATTCATCAGTCACTTCTAACCTTTCTTTCCCAGTACATGGACTGCAGCAAGACCTTGTGCAAGAATGTAATAGAAGTGTTACTCCTTAGCTCTCCTATTTGTTTCTGTTGACCTCTAATGTGGTCATCATACTTGAGTGAAAACCAGAAGGTATTTGTAGTAAACAGAAAGATACATCTTTTGGGGCATTTGATGCAGGAAATTTGGTTCATCATAGAAAATTAGAGTTATTACAACATCTTCACCCTCAGTGTTTAGGGGACCATGAAGTCCTGCTTTAGTGTCATTATTTGAGGAATGGAAGAGAAAAATTATTTCATGTCTTACTGTAAGGAAGAAAGAACCAATATTGTTTAGTTTGTAAAGGAGGCCTTTCCTGATATTTCTATCTAAATGCAGATTTTCAGTTTTCATCTCTATACAATCTATGTAAGAAATCCCTCAAGACGAAGATGCTGAAAGAAATGAATATTTAAATTGAAAAGTTTTTTTCTAGAAGGAAGACACATTTCTCAAGTAAGTTCTGCATCACTTTAGCAATGAGTTGAGTTTTCTTTATCTCTGTGTAGCACTTAAAATGTGCAAAAGATGAAACAGGAAAAAAAAGATGATCCTAGGATTGTGTTTGAAATGTGATTCTTCATTCTTGTTGTGTCTACTTCTGCAAGCACAAAAGCAGAGAACTCCTTCCAGCATTTAAACGAGACAGACTCATTTTCCCTGAGGTTAGTATTTCTTCCAGTTATGGGATAGCTAGTATTAGTAACTGTTTAAATTGCTCTCCATTTGTTAAGGATTTGGAGAGTAGTTTTACTTTTCAACGAGATTAAAAGTTAAAGACACTTGTAGGGTGTAGGGAACTCAAGCAGGAAGAAGTTTCCAATATAGTGGACTTGATACAGTGTTCAGGATGTCTGGAACTGTGCTTTATGCTTGTGGTGAAAGGAGACTTCCTCCAAGAAAAAAAGCAAAACAAACCCATTAGATAAGTAGAGAATTATTTTATTTTATTGACTGGTGGGTTGACCCTGGCTGGCCACCAGTTGCCCTTTAAAGCCATTCTCTCCCTTTCCTCCTCAGCTGGACAGGGGAGAGAAAATGTAATGAAAGGCTTATGGGTCAAGATAAGGACAGGGAGAGAGCACTCAGCATCACTTACTCAGTTATGTCATTCAGTTACTGTCATTGGCAAAACAGACTTCACTTGGGGAAATTAGTTTTGTTTATTACCAATTAAATCAGATTAGAGTAATGAAAAAAAAACCCAAATCTTAAAACCACCCACCACTAACCACTCCCTTCTTCCTGGGCTCAACTTCACTCTCAGTGTCTCTCCCACTACTATCTGAGAATTAGAGGGGAATGGGGAATGGGGCTGCAGTCACTTCATCACATGTTGCTGCTGCTCCTTCCTCCTCAGGGGCAGAACTCCTCACACTCTTCCTCTGCTCCAGTGTGGGGTCCCTCTCATGGCAGATCATCCTCCACTAATTTATTCAGTGTGAGTCCTTCCCACAAGCTGCAGTTCTTCACATGCTCTATTGTGGGTCCCTCCCTCAAGGTGCTGTCCTTCAAGGACAGGCTGTTCCAGCATGGATCCACTGTGGAGCCACAAATCCTACCAAAAAACCTGCTTCACTGTAGGCTCCTCTCTCCATGAAGCCACAGATACTGCCAGGAGCCTGTTCCACCACAGGCTTACCATGTGATCACAGCCTTCTTTGAGCATCATTTCGGTTTAGTGTGGGCTCCTTCAGGGGCAGCTGGTGGATCTCTGCTCCCCCATGGACCTCCATGGTTGCAGAGGCACAGCTGCCTCACCATGGTATCCACCACAGGCTGCAGGGTAATTTTTGCTCCAGTGCCTGGAACACATCCTCCGTCTCTTACTTCACTGACCTTGGTGTCTGCAGAACTGTTTCTCCCACTCTTCTCTGGCTGCAATTTGTTTCTGCAAAGTAACGTTTTCCCTTTCTTAAATCTGTTATCCCAGCAGTGCTACCACCATTGCTGACGGGCTCAGCCTTGGCCAGCAGTGGGTCAGTTTTGGAGCCGGCTGGCATCGGCTCTGTTGGACATGGGAGAAGCTTCTGGCAGCTTCTCACAGCATCCACCTCTGTAGACCCCTTTTACCAAAACCTCACCATGCAAACACAATACATGTGCAAAGATACAAAAAGAGATTGACAGTGTTCTGAGAAGGAATTAGGAAAACTTAATAATAACAATACAAATGTTTCTATGTTGTTTTAGGATTTCCTGCAATAGCGCTGTAAAATAATGGCAACCCCACAGAAGAGCTGTTCTGTTGGCTTCTGTGTGGTGCCAAGGCCTGGGATCTGGACAGCACCTCAGACATATTCCACTGAAAAAATCAAGAGCACCTCCACATCCTAGCAGAATGGTACCCTGGAGGCAGGGATCGTTGTAAAGCAGGTATGGTTATGGGAAGATGAAAGTACCACTTAAGTTCTGCTTTGCTTGCAAAGACAGAATGTTTTTCTTGACAAAAACAGCAAATTGCTGAATGATTAAGCAATTCATTGAGATGTGCAGTACCGGGATGCACAGATGGTGCAAAATGACAGCTGAAGTTATCACTCTTTTGTAGTGTTTGCAACTCTAGTTCTTCCTTTCTGTATTTGAGAATCCAGAGAACACAAACAATGAATATTACAAGCTTAAGATGAGACACTAGGGTATTACTTCCACCAAGACTGATTTCCGAGATAAAACCAGATTTATTTTTTTTTAAGTGAAGCTGAGGTACTTATGAAATCTGCAGGCTATAATCCTAAAGAGTTCATAAGAATTCAGTACTCAGAATAGTTTTTCTGTTTGTTAAAAATACATCCAGTGTCAGTTAACCTAACAGATCGACAGCTCCTCATAGTTTTGCAGTGTTTTCTTGTTTGCTGATGATGTCTTTGCCATGAGTACTGGGCAGAGAAGAATGACAAAACCTTCTCCTTTCTATAACACCACTGCTTTTCTCAGTCCTACAGGTACTTGTTTTTTCAGGACTAAGGAAAGCTACAAAACAAGAAGAGAAAAAAAATATTCCTTGAGACAGAACAAGATGAATCTCTTTCCTTTAAGATGTAGCATCACTGGTATTACTGATTACATGGCCACTTTCTCTGAGCAGAGTACAGTTTTAAAAATTCGAAGATGCAATATCCTTACCATGGATATATACATATATATTTCTCTGGCTACAGGCATTTCTACAGTATTATTTTTCAAACAATTAGTAGAAGTAGCATGCACTCAGAACAAGCTGCTGATGAGAGTATCTGTTTAATTATTAAAGAAGGTGAGAGTGAAAATCATGCATTATCTAACTTGAGGAATTACCAGGTACTACTTTAAAAAAATTAATCCGGAAGTTCCTGGCTTACAGCTATCAAATTAATACCTCAGGCTGAATAGTTTATTAAAGTATATGCATGTGAGTAAGAATACAATGCAGTCTGTACCCCTGAACATTTGTCACCACAACTCAATGTTTATGGAGGCAGGCGTAGAATGTTTATATACTTATGGTGGGATTACATACCTAAAAAGATTCAACATAAAATGAACACTCTTTGGCACAACTGTGTTGAGAAAGATGTCCTTAGCTACTCTAAACCATACAGATTTTCCTCATCTTAATACCCTCAAACTGCACATATTTCACTTTGTTAAAACGAAAAAACTAAGCTCCAAGCATCTGAAAATTTTCTCTTAAAGGATCTAAGTTGTGCCACTGTTAGCTGACAGATGTTTCCTGGTCTATTTGTAACTGTTCCACTAGGGTTTCTGTGAAGAGATTAAAGCCAATGGTTTAGAAGCCTAAAAAAATGCAGTCTTCAAAAATCTTCTGCTGTTCCTAATTAAGGAGTTTCACGGACTTTTAACTTTCTCAGTATTTGACATTTCAGCACCTGCACAAGCACCAATTGTTCTAAATTTTGAACAACTTGAAATCAGCCTTTACACTTTATCTGGCTGTGAATCCAAGCGAGTAAGCGCTCTTTCCCTGAAAGCGGTGGACCTGCAGCCTCTTTGTGTCCATCTCCCAGAGCAAGCCTTGCTGCAGTCACCATGGCAGCCTTGCTATCCTGTAAAGCAGCCTTCCTGTTACCTTTATCACTCTGACATGTGATAGCTCAGTGGGAGAGTTTATGTCTGAACTGCAGGGATTCATAGTCATGCTTGCCTCCTTTCAGGGGCACGCCCTCAACCCACTCCAGTGCTCTCTGCTCCGGATGCCTCCACTCATGCTCTCTCCTTCCTTTCAATCTGTAAGTTCTGCCCAGAAGATGGCAACACATCATGTCAGAGAGAAATATGTGGAACAGGGATATTGTCCTTAGAGGTTTTCCAGGTTGTTTACATTGCAGTACTAAAGCTCACGTTTTACACTAGGACATTCTCAGAATGATATTATCTTCTGTACTAGAAAGAATAACATAACCTCCATTGCAAAGGGGCATTTTGATGCAATCACGAATCGTAGGAATTCTTACCTACTACTTGGATGTCCAAAAGTATAACAAAAAGATCACAGAAATTAGCTATAAAAGGAGTACTGATCACTAACACCATGCAATTTTAATACTACTTTGTTCTTCCTGTGTTCTCTGTAGGTTCCCTATATCAATAACTTCCAGTGCTGTAACACCAGCACGCAGCTGTCCTAAAATTAATGAATGTGCTGATTCCAGTGTGCCCAAGGTACAGAAGCTGTCTTTTATTTTATGACAGAGCATTTAAACTTTACACCATCTCTGTAGCAAAACAAATAGTTTCTGCATGAGATTCCTTTTCAAAATTGGGTGTCATGCTGAAATATCAATAGAGCAGTAGGCATGACCTTTGTCGCACATCATTTATTTCATGAAAAAACACACCCAGCAGCAGATGGCATTTGGATATAAACAGATTTTGAAGTAAAGTGCTTTTGCTTAGTCTGATATACTTAATATATGTAAAGCAATTTTCTTGAGGCAGCACAGTATGGTTCAGAATAACTTGATATTTCAGAAATTTCCAAGTGATAAGCCTCAAATAGATACCTCGTGAATAAGAGGCAGGGTCTTTGCAGAAACCTTGCAGATATCCTGAGCCACAAAATGAAAGGAAGGAGGGACAGCTGGAGGCTTGAGCAAGTGTTGGCTGGATAGTCCCAAAATGGGGAAAGATGGAGATTTCTGACTTCTGATGGAGGAAGCACACTTCCTTCTGTGCTCTCAAATTTGAACTTGCAGTATTAGCAGAGTTCCCTAACAGACAGTGGAGAGGATCAAGCTCCATCAAGACAAAGTCCAGAAGCCTACTGAGGCTGAAGCAAAAGTCAGCACCAGAAGTGGTTGGTGAGGATGGATGCAGGAAGCCAACATCAGCTCACGCAGGCCTTTTGTCACTGGAGGTTTGGTGCTTTCACATAAAGATTTGCAGTGCTGCAGAGGCTGCTAAGGCTTGTCCAGCCCTTTATCTCATGTTGCTCAACATGGGCACCAATTACACTGTCCAGGATTGTACGGAGCAAATCCAGAGAACTTATAGTGAGCTCTGGGAGAAAAAATGACACGCAACGACTCAGCTGATTTCCTCCTTAATCCTTCAGGTCAAGGAGAAAGGCTCAAATGGGAGTGGGTGTACCTTGCAAGTTAACAGCTGGGAGCATTATCAGTGTTTCAGACACTTTCAGTGTCTTTTCTTTCATGACCATGGTGTCTCATTTTATTCAGAAAAGAAACAGCAAACTAGTGGTTAGACGCCTTTCAGTACCTGAAGAGGACTTACAAGAAAGCTGGAGAGGGACTTTTTAGGAGGGCATGCAGTGATAGGACAGGGAGAAGGTCATCAAACATAAAGAGGGCAGATTTAGATTAGCTGTTGGGAAGATATTCTTTCTGTAAGGGTGGTGAGGCCCTGGAACAGGTTGCCCAGAGAAGCTCGGTTCCTCATCCCTAGAAGTGTTCAAGGCCAGGGCTTGGATTGGGCTTCGAGCAACCTGGTCTAGTGGAAGGTGTTCCTGTCCATGGCAGGGGGGTTGGAACGGGAGAACATTTAAGGTCCTTTCTAACCCAAACCATTCTGTGATTCTATGAAAGTAGGAAATGAAAAGGATAAGGTATTTAGCCTTAGATCATTAGGCAATAACCAGGGAAATACTGTAGACGCCAACAATAGATATCAAGAACACTCACAAGTCAAAATTACCCCTTTGTTGACTGCTATATTTGTATGAACTATCACAACAAAAACCAAACAAGCAATGGAGTTACTCCAAAGCTCCCCAATAAAAAACCATCTACATGAAAACACATATATGAACATGCTCAAAGCAGCAAAATCTCCCCCAAATTGTCAAGGAAAGTCCTACACTCCTCTTTGAGTGCAAAGACACTCAGTGTTTTGATACTACTCTCAAAGGTTCAAGCTTCATCATAGAGAAATATGCCATGGTGTCACAAAGACATTTATTTTTTTCTAACTGGCTCACAATAGCTGAAATTGAAAGCTGCCATCAAATAGTTTTTGCAGAGGAATTTTGTGTATGTTCTCTTTGCACTTCACACATTTTGGAAAACCTTTCTCAGAGCAAAAATGTGTCTTTCATAGGCACTTCAATGCTTTTGCCTGTTAATCTGTTCTAGGCCATACGGGTTATTAGTAATGAAATAACCAATGTTACTGAAACAAAGGAAAAACAATTTACTGATTTTTATACAATATGGAATATAACATCACTCCCCACAACAATATCTTCTTCAGAGCATTAGGGAAAGTTTGAGGTGTGTTTGAGAGTACTGTGACTTGGAGTAAGACTAACAAGACAGAGCTGCTAGTCATTCTCCAACAAGGTGATGTTAGTAAGTGTCAGCTTTGTCCTGTGTTAGAAATTACATTGTTTTTTAGAAACAATTGTGAGTAAAACAATGTCGATACCATACTCAGGTTAATCAATTCTCCCCTAAAAGTGGCAGGAAAAGAAAAGGCACTTTGCTAGTGTAAATTGCCATGCCCTCAGAATTAGTGTGTACAGCTCCATCTTTTGGTTATAGCACTCGAAGATCACTACATTTACATCTGGACAGCAAAAGAAGGAAGACTTATAAATCATACATGTTCATGGACTTGAGAACTTCCTCTTGTCAGGAATGGCCAATTTTGTAAGCTATATGAAAGGCATGTTGAGTTAATGAAATAACTATCAGTTTTAATTAGCACTCCTGCAAGCTGTAATGCTCTCTTACCTGAAGCTGAGTGACATCAAAAGGTATGAAATTCTTTCTTGCCTTTGATGTTTTTTCCCACTTAGAACACTTCTCCTCTCATCCATGCAATCCTTATGCCCACTTCATAAAGCAATTGAAGGACACTGATGGGAACCAATCCTTGGCAATGATGCACCTAAAGGGTCATGAACTGAATTACTGCTAAGAAAAAGATTTCAGAACAATAAGAATATTGTCTGCATGGCTTTGGCTTGGTTAATTCTCAGATGATCTGTCATGGGGAGAACACATTTTCAACATACTTACATTCAAAATGGCATGCATTTAAACACAGGCAAGGACACAAATACACACATTTGCTGTAGTTTTTGAGGACACAACCCAAAGACATGTTTTTCATGTGTCTAAAGGGAGAATGAAATGCAAGTTCATCCAAACATCAATGTGAAGCTAACATAAGAATTTCTGTAACGAAATTTTTCAATACTATGTGCTTTTACAGATGTTTGATATTGCAATGCACATGTATTTGAAAAAAAAAACCCTCAAGAATTCTAATTCTATTTAGAATTACTGATATATAGTACAATAAAAAGCAATTAAATAAAATTACTTCTTGCCCATTTTAAAATAATAATAAAAAAATTAAAACAGCAAGCTCACTGTAGATTGAGCATCAGGAAAAAAAAGTGCTCGAGTGTTGGGGGCACCACAATGTAAGAGAGACATTAAACTATTAGAGAGTGTCCAAAGGAGGGCAACAAAGATGGTGAAGGGCCTTGAGGGGAAGCCGTGTGAGGAGCAGCTGAGGTCACTTGGTCTGTTCAGCCTGGAGGAGACTGAGGGGAGACCTCAGTGCAGTTACAACTTCCTTGTGAGGGGAAGAGGAGGGGCAGGCACTGATCTCTTCTCTGTGGTGACAGTGACAGGACCCCAGGGAATGGCCTGAAGTTGTGTCAGGGGAGGTTTAGGTTGGATATCAGGAAAAGGTTCTTCGCCCAGAGGGTGGCTGGGCACTGGAACAGGCTCCCCAGGGACGTGGTCAGAGCACCAAGCCTGGCAGAGTTCAAGAAGCATTTGGACAATGCTGTTGGGTGTATGGTGTGACTCTTGGGGATGGTTCTATGCAAGGCCAGGAGTTGGACTCGATGATCCTTGTGGGTTCCTTCCAGCTCAGCATATTCTGTGATTCTGTGATTTACAGAGTGAGTGCTGATCAGGAGGAGGCTGTGCCAGATTTCTAGGGAAGCAGAGAGCCAGCAGAGACATGGGGGTTGTTGGGTGTTGGAGCTAACCCCCTTTTCATGGGGAGCTTGTGGGAGTTAATCTTTGCAATATTTAAGGAGCCTTTTAAGCAGCCATTTTGTTTGTCTCTTTCCCTTAAGAGTGGGGAGTAACCCCGTAATATTTAAGGTTCTTTTTTAATAGAGTTTATTAACCCATTATCTTACTTCCTTTATGGTCTTACAAAGCTGAAGTTGTTCCTCATCCATTCAGTACAAAATACTAACGAATTTATGATTCCTAGATAAATGCAGGATTTTCTCAGTGAAGCCTAAAAAATGTTTGAGATTATTCTTTATCCAAAGCAATATGTTAGCTTGCTCTCTTCATGAATGTGTATACCATAAAAATATAGCATACATTTTACTTAGGCAAAATTTCTGACAATTCTGAAAAAATATTACATATGGCTTTAATTTTTTTTAGAATTACTGGTATAAAGTACCATTAATTCAGGTTCAGATGGGTTAATTATGTAACAACACACTTCTATGCAGACAAGCTGCAATGCTTTGTTTCTTGAGTATTGCTTGCATTCAAGACAATTTAAAATATTAATCTAATGATAAATGAAAGCCTCTTGGTGTCCAATTATTAATAATCTCCTTTATTATCTAATGGATACTTTACAGCAATTATGTTGAAACTCAGTGGGCTTGACCTTGCTTTCACTGAAATCAATGGCAAATCTCTCACAGAGTTCAATGGAGTATGACTAGCCTTGCTATGTAACGAGCTATTATTAATGCTTTATTTTGCTACCGTAATTATGTCCTGACACTAAGCAAATAGTTTCATATTTAAAAAAAAAGAAAAATAAGAAGGGAAAAAAAACCCATCAAAAGGCCCCAGTAAAATATAAAAATGAAATCAAAAATTTTAGCTTTCCCATAAGCATTTTTCCTGGAATATTAATATTTATATTTATATGGAATATTTAATAAGTAGAACACACAGGTTACTGAACAGGTAACAGGATTAATTACTTTCTGTGGATGATCTATATTTATGCAAACCCTTTAATGAACTCCATGAGTTATGGAAACTACACCGCAAGGGACAGGAAGACTTAATAAGCTGGCATAAGTTATTTAGGTATTTTCCCCAAGAAGAGAATTAATTCATAGTCTCATTTGGAACTTATGCATTCTATTTATACCATTTACATTTGTATTTAAGTTGTTAATTCTTATCTTTATGGTTATCTGCAGCTGGTTGAGGAGGAGAATAATAAAGAGTGGATTTAAATGAAACTTGCAATTTAAATGTGGGTCTACTTAGAGCTTTGTTTCTTTATATCTGCAATTGCAAACTACAGAACAATAAATAACAGTAAAATGTTAACAGACAATATTCACACACAAAAGGCTAACTCAGAGCACAGGGAGATGATACAAGTTGGATACAACCTTTGCATGGGTGGACCTATTGCTCTTGGGAATCCTCAAGTTCTTTGTCATACTTATTTATTTATTAAAAAGTGCTATGGGTCAATCTCATTAAGTTACAAACATCTTGTTTTACAAGTGGTCCTTGGGGAATGTAGACATCTCAGCCAGAATGTTGAGTATTCTTTTCAAAATTTGATAGTGTCTAGTGTTTCTGTGGTGCAATATCTGGATGGATACCATATATTATTTCCTCTCTTGTTTAATGAATGTAGGCAACGTTTCAATTTCACCTTTATTCCAAAAAATAAGTGGAAAGGGTTATTGTATTTATGTAAAACTAACTAACTAACTAACTAACTAAATCCTCTTAAATACTAGTTTACACAAATTCAGTGTGACTTGGCATGAAGAAGACACATTCTCACTGCAAAGCTTAGGAAGTTTACAGCTATGAATTCCATGCTGGCTGGCAAGAGAATGGATTTTTAACTTACTTGTGTGCTCTGCTCTGCCGCAGAAGCACCACGGAGCCTCCTCCCACCTGATACCACCAATGTGGGTCAGCATCACCTGATTACTGCCCTTCTTTGGCTAAAATCTTGTACACCGGTTGCTTTTCAGCATTTACCTGTATTGTAAAAATTCAGTGCAGATTTGAAACAGACTATTCTATTATTTGTGAAGAGCAAAATCTGTCTTCACCTTTCTTGTAAGACCCCGTTACACACTGGAAGGCTGCAATAAAGTTTCCGTGGAGACATCTCATCAGGCTGAACAACTCCAGCTCTCTGTCTTTCCTTATAGGAGAGATGTTCCACTGTTCCCCCCCTCTAAGTATCTTCATGCCCCTCCTCTGGACCCACTTAAAAGGCCCATGTTTTTTCTGTGCTGAAAATAGCTTCTTCCACCAGAGTTCTATTGCTTTCACTGTGACGACTGATTAAATCTTAAAAAACCAACTTTAAATACTTGAATGCTGAAGTCAAACATTAGATATAAAACGGTGGTGTTCTCTATGTGCTGTTGTCAGGTAGTTACATTAGTGAGTAATAGAAAAGCAACTTTATGATGTATTGCACTAATTCAACTCCCTGATGATGGATTGGAGCAACACATAACCCAAAAAGAGGCATTTTGAAGATCAGCTCCTCAAGAGACGGAAGAGGCTGGAAATAAAGGATCCAAGGTAGTCAATAAATAGTAATTATAAAACTTAATGGAATTTTTGAGGAGTCGTTTGGCTGACCATTAGATGGAAGAAAGAGACTATAAATAGATGAATTGGTAAATTCTTCATCAGCCATTAACATTCTTCAATGAGATGGTCTGTGGAGGTCTAGGCTCCAATTATTTTCATCCTTGTTTCTTCAGAAATTTCAACAAAGCCCCTTAAAAGAAGTGGTCCTAAGACTACTTGAGTGGATGTGCACTGAAATATCTTGCTCTTCCCACTTTAACACATTCCTCTTTTATGTCACCAGAGAAGATAAACAACAACCTTCCATTACTTTGCTGTTTCTTTTCACTGGTTTCCTGCCAATATTTTTGTAAGCACAGCAGCTGTTGGTTTAGAGCCCTTGCTCTGTCAATGGCTGGCCCCACAACAACTGGACTAATAACATCTCCACACTTACCTTTCTTTTTTTATAAAATCACAGAATCACAGAATGGGTTAGGTTAGAAGGCACCACAGTGGGTCATCTGGCCCAACCTCCCTACTTAATTAGGGTCATCCTAGAGCACACTGCATAGGATTGTGTCTAGACGGCTCTTTCCCATTGTGGGGGATGAAAATATTTCTGTCCTTTGTCAGGCTGTAGCTTCTAGAGTTGTATATATTGACTCACAAAAGTAGTAAATGTTTAGACTAATTTCTACAATAAGGTAGCTCTGTTCAGCAAGGTCTAGAGGCACTCTTAAAATGAGAAGCCGTAAAGAGCACTCTGCTTAGCATTGTATGCAATAGGAATTGAAGAGAGAACAGATTTTTTACTGTTAGAAGAACATAAGCAAATGATGAATGATGCTGAAGTAATATTGGCACCATCTTAGCATGCTGGTTTGTTGACTAAAGGTTATTCAATAAGTGGAAGTGTGAACCTGGAAGTCATTGTCAAAACAATCTCCTATTCAATCTGCTGTACCACTCAATCATGGTTATGGCTTAGACATAATGCACAAAAGCTGTGAATTCAATTCCATGTTGGTCTACCCTCTCTACTGTACCCTAAGCTTTCTTCCCACACCTAAAGGAGTGGATCTTGAAGCATGGTAATGCTTATCTCTTTGTAAGTCAGTGTCTGTAGGTAGGTGGTAATAGCTATTTCAGACAGGTTTCTGGTGCCAACCAAACAAGCATAAAAACCGCCACGTGAAAAACTTCTGAAAAACTCTGATATGGTGGCTCAGATGAATACTTCCCATACTCCTTTCATCTCCTAGTCACAACAGGTTATTTTTAAGTTAATAGATCCAGGACTACTGAAAAGAAGTTACATTAGTCTACCAGAAAAAGTTTATGTAAAAGTCAGTCTGTCTCCAAGTCTTCACAGAACTTCTCTGAGCACAGAGCAAATAATACATTTTCCACTCCAATTGTTTGTGTGAAAAGAAAAACGGGGTCTTTTACTGTATCCTTTCTTCTCATCCTTTGCCTTCTCTTGCAGCAGCACACACAGGTTTTCTCCCGGACACCAGCAAATGCATGGCTGAAAGCTCCCTTTGGCAGACGGTTTGGCTATATCCAGGATTAAAGGAAACACATAATTTTGAAGAAAGATTTCTAAACTGGGATCTAGGCAGAATGTAGAAGTCTGAAGCAAACCTGAATAAAGCTTGGGTATGAGCTTGGTTCTGGACACATATAAACCCCCTAGCAATAAACCTGGGAATAGCAACCAGTGTCCCAAACTTTCTGCTTTCAACCAAGTGCCCTAATTTCCAGGCTACCACAGCCACACCCTTCAGGCAGCCTCTTCTTGCACATCACCATCAGGTCAATATTGCTTTCAACACGCTGGCATATACTAAATACAAAAAACCAGGAATTCCCCAATGACTTAGCCATGGTGGTGAGTGTGTATTTCTGGAGAGATATATTTGAACTACTGCAGGTGCAGAGGAGCCACATACTGTAAATACCTGAGCTTTCACTATAAAATTGCTTTAAATGATCACCATAATACTGTAGTGTTTGCTCATAAGAACCAGTTCTTTACAGTCACTTGGGTTTTTCCAGTTGTTTTTTGGTGACAATTGGCTTTAAATGATCACCATTTAACTGTAGCTCCCACCACAGCTCAACTTGTAGCTGCTTTTGGGCACAAAGTCATCACAGCCTTCAGGATCACAAAGCCAGTTTTCACCTGTCCTCACTCCTCTTGAGGACCACAATATCTCACCACAACAAGGGAGGAAGGAACACTTGTAGCTTGGAACAAAGGTAGACAGAAAAGGGCTGGCCCCAAAGGTGCTAAGTTGTAAAGAACAGGAGTACAGACTGCCAGTTTTGGGCTCTGTTTGGAAGGGGAAGGGGAATCAACCAGGCTGACACGTCTAATTTGCAGACCTAGTCTGGCTCTATCACTTTCTAAGACTTCTCAGCATGTTACTCTTCATGACTCTTGGAGATACTAAAGGAGTATTGTTGATAGTTACTACACTGAATGAACTGCACTTTATTGAGCATGCATTCCTCGTTGTTGTTTTCCCAATTAATGATGCAGTCAGAGACTGCAAGAGGCATGGTAGACTTCAGAGAAGGAAGGTAGAGGTGGTTGAAATGCTGGAGGTAGAAAATTGACTGAGTCAGAAGTGTAACTGGATTGGTTTTTGAAAATGTTGGGTCATGTGTGTGAATGCTTATGAAACTTTCTATTTACACTACAAAAGTCTCTGAGAAGTGTGGAAATGGCATTAACAAACTCTGCCAGCCCTTTGTAAATTTTAAGGAAGGAATAACGAGATTTTAGTGCTTCCATTTCTTTGGCAAAGTTTAGACAAGATGCAAACTATTGTTATAAATATCTCTGGTATGAAGGAACCCAATATACCTTACAGGTTTCCAGGTCAGTGGTGGATAAACACATATTTTACTCCTAAAGAGCAAAATAAACAACATCTTTAAAGTAATGATGAACTAATAAAGTTGCTAACAGTGACAAAATAAACATGTGACTTTGCTAGTTTGTGAATTCCTAAATTATACTCAATAATTCTGCTTCAAGGTACATGTGCCTCACCAATAACATTATCTATAAAAAGTGACATGGTGTAAATTGTATCCCTCTCACAATGTTGACTGCTTAATTGTCTGTATCCATTGTGACAAGTGCTGCCCTGTCAGCATGCTAAGTAATTGAAAATTGTTGCGTGGTGGAAGATCAATACAACTTTAACAAGAAAAAAATATGATAGAGTACTGAAAGCAAGAAAATAACCAAATTTAGGACTTGTGATTACCTCCTGAAGATGCACAGGCACTGACTGGTGTTTCATGGGTTCAACCAATGGGTTTTCAAATGTTCATATTTTGAAAATATTATTTCTTCAGGCAGGACCAGATTGGAGAGATAGGTGAAGCTGTTGAATTTTTTACTTGAAAGCCATCTATTGTCTATTTTTAATTAAAATAGCTAATGGTCTGTATTGATTCCTTAAATGTGCTATCCTAGATAAATCATGTGTACTTATGCTTAGTTATTTCTGTTTAAGCATTTTAGGGCTTCACTAAATGCTTTCACAAAGAATATTTGGTGAAGTGAGATCAGAAAAAGTGTAATAAATTACTTACCTTCTCTGAATATTTTAAATGTATATTCAAATATGCAGAGATGAGCCTTTCAGTATTTTTACTTGCAAAACAGTGAAGGCACCACCGTTCAGCCAACATACTTCTCAGAACTCAGACTTGCATAAGAAAATGTAAACTCAAAATTAAGCTCTTAAGGTAAATTTATGCCACTATGTCCCCTAGGTTTTGAACTTTATTACAGATTCACCATATTATGAGTTTAAAGGAACATTAAACGTCAATTATATATACATACATATATGTATGTATATAATTTTTTTTTTAAACTTGCCAGGGATTTACACTATCTTATAACAGAAACATAGTAACCTTGTGTGATGCACTCACATAGCAGCCAGCAACTACGTTTCTTGGTGATTTAAGGCTGAGGATTTAAAAGGCATTCTGCCCCTCTGTAATTAGAAACAGGTACTGAAACACATATGCAGGGAAGGTATGATTGCAAACCAGAGCTCATTTCTGCCACTTTTATGTTACATGTAAATTTCTTGTCTTATTTAATTCCAAGATACTTAACAGTCATTTAAGTTGTATTATAGCAAATAATTTGGAGAAAATGTAAAAGCAAGCCCTTCCAAAAATTATTATAAATATTGTTTTCAAAAAGGTTTATTATACTGGTTTAGCAGTCCTGTAGAGGTCTTTCTGTTTAGTTTTGTTTCCCTTTGAGAACACTTAAACCAGTTAATATATTATGTGATCATTTTCACAGAGATAATTAAAATAATTTGGTTTGCCAAAGACAACACAAGATATCATACCAAATTCAATATGTGATTATTAAAACAGTCCAGGGAAAAAAAGTCAGATATATAGCTTATATTTCTTCTCCATAGCAATCATCAAATGGCATCTATTTCTTCCTAATCCAATAGGAAAGACCAGCCTCTTCATTTAAATTTCCAGTTCTTACAGTTATTGGTATGTACAAAATCCATGTTTCTCATGTCAAAACAAGCCATCCATCTTTCCAATAGCAAAAACAAATTAAAAATAACATATTTACAAAGACCACTGAAAGTATTTATTCTGGCTGAGTTTTTTTTCTTAAATTGTCTTCCTGAAGACACAATGGAAAATAAAATTGGGAAAGTTAGCATAAATAGATTTGAAAAACAATTGGTCTATCACTACTCCTATCTATCTCAGATTAAATCAATAGAATCAGAGCAGAGATAAATTGTCCATGTCTACCTCTGTCTGAGGCAGATATCACAGAACTTAATCCTGTCTTTATCTGAGTCTAAAACATCTCTTAGACCAGCTTTTATTTTCCAGGCTGAAAAAGAACTGGAGGAACCCAAGTGACTGTAAAGAACTGGTTCTTATGGGCAAACACTACAGTATTACAGTGATCATTTAAAGCAATTGTAGAAGTGTGGCAATTCCTCTTCTTTAGTCAGGGAACCATGCTTCCGTATTTCACAGAGTAACAGGGCAGAATTATGTAGTACAAAGGAAGAAAAAACCTGTTCTTATATGTCTTCATTGAAATCATACTGACCTTTATTTAAGTTGTTGTAGAGCCAGAGCCAGATGGAATCTTCCACTTGCAGCTGAAGCAGGTGCATTGGTTTTGCACGGCCTGGTTTTGGGTAGCAGGGGGGCTGCAGAGATGGCTCCTGTGAGAAGCTGCTGGAAGCTTCCCACCATGTCCGGCAGAGCCAATGGCTGATGGCTCTGAAGATGGACATGCTGCTGGCCAGAGCTGGGCCAAGGAGAGAGGCTGGTAACGCCTCTGTGATGACATATTCAAAAAGAAAATCAAAACAAAGGTCACAAGTTTCTGCTCCTAGTCAGAGAAGAGGAGGAGGTGAGAACATGTGAGGGAAAACAACAGGGCGACACCAAGGTCAGGGGAGAAGGAGGGGGAGGAGGTGCTCCAGGCGCCGGAGCCGAGATTCCTCTGTGAGCCGTGGTGAAGACCATGGTGAAGCAGCTGTGCCCCTGCAGCCCATGG
>VXBT01001729.1:95142-253679 GCA_013400235.1 Oriolus oriolus | reverse complement strand
GGAGCAGCCTGTCCTTGGAGGGCTGCACCCCGTGGGAAGAGACCCACGGCACAGCAGTTTTGGGAGGGCTGTGTGCCCGTGGGAGGGACTCTCGCTGCAGCAGGTGCGGTTCGGCTGCTGCTCGTGAGAGTGGAGCCACGGCGGGACGTTCACGGAGAACTGTCTCCCGTGGGAGGGACCCCACGGCCTCACAGGGAAGGACTCTTCTCCTGGAGAAGTGGAAGAAAATCTTTGTGATGGACTGACCAAACCCCCCTGCCCTGCCTCCCTGTGCTGTGAGTGGGAAGGAGGGAGGGCTTGGCGGGGGGGAAGGTGTTTTAAGGGCCTGTTTTACTTTCAATTATCCTCCTCTGATTCTGTAAGTAATAAATTTCACTTAGTAATCAAGGTTGAGCCTGTTTTGCCCTTGAAATATTTCTCCCGCTCTCCTTATCTCACTCAAGAAGCCTCCATTAACCTGTTTTCCTCTTTTCCCTCCTTTTGCAGGGGAGGGTGAGCGAGTGACTCTCGTGGGTGCCTGGCGTCGGGCCAGTGTCAAACCATGAGAGTAGGCCTTGGGGTGGGAGAGGAGATGAACTCAGAGCTCAGATCTCTGCCTCTTCTACCATGCAGCAAGGACTCCTTGAGGTGGGTGACTTACCATTTGTCCCATGAGAAATTCCCAGCCACACTGTGCATTAGCCAGCAAGTCCCCACCCATGCTGATCTGTTTTGGCCTTGCTCCAGGATGCACTGTAAGCATGGCAGGCACAGGCCATGGGTTTGCTGCTGCGGCATGGCTACATTTTTGTCTGCCACCAGCAGTACAGTCTAGCACAGAACTTTGTGAAGCTCGAGGCTTCATTGGAGGCTATACCTACGGTGAAGAAACAAGGAAGAAATACAGTATAAAGGAGGGAAGAAGAAAGAATATGGGCCTGGAAACATGCCTCCATCCATGAGGGTGTAGTTGTACGATCAACACAAAGCAGCAGCAGTTAGCTTCTTGGGAGACTGTTAGGTTGTTCTCCTCATATTTATATACAGTCAGATTTTTGTAATATGTTGTAGTGGTTTGACCTTAGCTGGGTGGCAGGTGCCCACTAAGCCACTCTATCCCTCCCCTTTTCAGTGGGACAGGAGAGAGAATATGATGGAAAACAACTAATAGGTTGAGATAAGGCAGCTTACTAAAGCAAAAGAAAAAAACAAGCAAAAATTTGCACTCAAATAAGCAAAGGGAAGAAAATTAATCTCTACTTCCTATCAGCGAGAAATGTTCAAAGACATCCCAGGAAGCAGGGCTTTGGCACACGCAGCTGTTGCTCTGGAAGACAAACATTGTACAATAATGGATGTGCCCCCGTTCCTCCTCTCTCCCTTTACCTTTATATCTGAGCTGGTGTCACATGTATGGAATATCCCTTTGGTTAATTTAGTTCAGCTGGCCTGATTGTGTCCCCTCTCAGGATTTTACCCACTCCCAGCCCCTTGACAGGGGAAGGAATTTTAGAGGGAGAGCACTGCTCAGCAGCAGCCAAAACACTGGTGTGTTATCAACACCCTTCCAGCTACCAGAGCAAAGCACAGCATTGTGAGGACTGCTAAGGCAAAGATGAACAGTGTCTCAGTCAGACCCAACACATATATCCACAGAATCACAGAATATGCTGAGCTGGAAGGGACCAGCTAGGATCATCGAGTCCAACTCCTTGCCCTGCACAGCACCATCCCCAAGAGTCACACCATGTGCCTGAGAGCATTGTCCAAATGCTTCTTGAACTCTCTCAGGCTTGATACTGTGACTCCTTCCCTGGGGAGCCTGTTCCAGTGCCCAGCCACCCTCTGGGTGAAGAACCTTTTCCTGATATCCAACCTAAACCTCCCCTGACACAGCTTCAGGCCATTCCCTGGGCTCCTGTCACTGGTCACCACAGAGAAGAGATCAGTGTCTGCCCCTCCTCTTCCCTTCACAAGGAAGTTGTAACTGCACTGAGGTCTCCTCTCAGTCTCCTCCAGGCTGAACAGACCAAGTGACCTCAGCTGCTCCTCACACGGCTTCCCCTCAAGGCCCTTCCCCATCCTCATTGCCCTCCTTTGGACACTCTCTAACAGTTCAATGTCTCTCTTACATTGTGGTGCCCAAAACTGCCCCCAGCACTCGAGGTGAGGCTGCCCAGCTCAGAGCAGAGCGGGACAATCCCCTCCCTTACCTGGCTGGCGATGCTGTGCCTGATGCCCCCCAGGACAGAGTTGGCCCTCCTGGCTGCCAACTGACTGCTGACTCATGTTCAACTTGCCATCGACCAGGACCCCCAGGTCCCTTTCTGCGGCACTCCAGCATTTCGTTCCCCAGTCTGTCTATACATCCAGGGTTATCCCAAATCTGCAGAGTATGTATGTGTATGTGGATCTGTTACTCTAAGGAGTAAAAATAAACAAGAAAACCAACTCTGTTAACAGTAGTGTTATGTCCATCACATATTCCTATTTCCTCAAGGATGGTGTAAGAATCCGTAACCAAGAAGAGGTTAGAAGCTGCAAGGTTGTGGCACATTGTGCACTTCTGTAAATGCTGTAATACTCATTATGGCTCCCTCTACTGCAAATCTATACCCTGAACAGCAATGTGTACTCAATATTACACCAAGGTTTAGGAGGTTTCTGTTCCAAATCTGTATCGTGTGGCTAATTTTCAAGTAACAAGGAAGGAGAACATACAAATAATGATCTACAAAATCATATGAGGCGAGCTGCATCTCATTTCACACCTAGTTTTGTTGAATAAAATATTTAATTACTACTTCAAGGACCTCCAAGGAACTGATAGAACTGAAATGCATTTTGCTTAATGTTTATGAAATCTAATCAACATGAGCTCATGGTCTTCTAACTGCAAAGAGGTTAAAATTAAAAATTAAAATTCTAATTATAATTTAAAATCTAATTAAAATCGAAATCTTGTTATTAATTTTTTTTTAGAAAGTGAAGTATCATAATTTTGATTAGGTTGATGACTTGTTGTCATATTTTGAACTGAAACATTGACCAAAAATATACACCATAGTTAATTTGATGACCTCTCTAACTTAGCATGCATTTACTGATTTTTTAGTCTCACTATTTCTAAATCAGTATGAGTATACAATATTTTGGTATTAGTCTTACTCTATCACACTTTGAAATGTTCAGTCAAGCAGTCTGATAGAGCATTTTAGGAGAAGACTAGAACTATGTATTTCTTCTATTTAAATGATCAGAAGTGATAAGCACGACTATTTCTTAGCCATTAAAAATTACTTCATGTCACTGACGTTAAATTTTTCTGAGTACAAATTTTCTGGATAAACATCAGGTAGTCTTTCTCTATGCTTTCTTTCCATTCTGCCAGGTTTTATCTGACCATTTTTTATCTCAGTTTCAGCTGTCTGAAAGGGGGTTCTTTTTCAATGCAGAAGACTGATACATGTAGTATGAAGAGTTAAAAAGTTAGATGATAGCAGCTGGAAGTTTTCAATAAAGGTGTAAAAGGATTTTTAATGGTGACTGAATAAGAAAGGGTGCCTTGAGCCGTCTCCTGCAGAGTAATTAATTATTTGGGAAGTATTTAATGAAATATTTTTTACTCAGTTTCACTGTAGCTTGAATTATGAAGCTTTGAAACATGAATTCAATTTTCTGGACTGTATCTATATGAAACAATTATCAAATTTAAGAGGTTGTAGCAATAATAAACATGAATGCAGTCTACAAGGTATAAATCACTGTGACAGACACCCTGTGTAAGTAGGTCTGTTACATGCAGGAATACGCAGAAAGCAAGCCACTGCTGAACTTCCCCATTGTATAGCACTGACATTAAGCATGGGCATCAGAGGCTGGCAATTGACACTTGATTCCAGTCATAACATTAAAACACAATTTTTCTTGCAGCTTTGAAGAAGCTTTCCTTGCTAAAACAATGTAATCATTTATTCTTTCAACTCAATCATTGTCTTTCTTACCCTTAACCGAAACTTTTCTCTGTGTTATCTCCCTTCCAAAAACATTAGTTTTTCTAAGGATTGCACTTTTGCCTGGTTGCTTATCTGGCATTAAGTAATATCCAGCAAGCAACGCCAAGTAAGTAAAAATGTGAGGAAGCATCCCATGACTGGATTTAAAAGCTATAGACATTATGGAACAAACCTGGGGCTGGGGAAAGGCAGAAATTTGTGAAAAGCTCCAAGCTTTTCTTGCAGCACACTTGCAGTTTGAGAAAGTTGGGAAGAAGCATTGCAAGAGGTGTTCCAGTCTTCCCAGGACTTTTCTTTCACTGCTTTTGTCTGAAAAGTACAAACTTAGTTCATGACAGTTTGCTGAGAAGTTTATTTCAGTTTTCTCTTCTATACAGACCTTCAGCCAAAAAGCCTCTGTAAAGTACTGCACTAATTAGGGATTCAGGAACTCTCATCAAGATCTATTGAATTTTCCCAAGCAAAGCATCCTGTATGTGCACTAAATCCATAAACCTCACTGAGATAATATTGTTTGGCAACACTTCAAAAGTTCATTAATAATCCCTATCATTTGAGATTTTCAAATATGTGCAACATATTCTTCCTGGTAATTGCCATCTTTATAGCTACCTAGAGTTTTAACAGCTGGTATGAAAAACTAGTTCCAAAACATGTACCATTAATAACAATATATTGACTATGCAATTAGGTACAAAAAGCAGCTAGGTGAACTTGTTTAGGTAGCAAATGAAAACAAAAGATCCTAATAATCTCACATTTCATATTTATTAATGCATTAAAAAATTCAAAGGTCTAGATCAGATGAAATCTCATTCCACTGTGTTATTCCATGAGCTTTTTATTTGCACTGGAAAATTGTTTTCCCCTCAGCTTCCAAAGGTTACCATGGTCATTAAGATGATATTCAGTGAAGGTCTTACAAACTCATAAACACACATAAACACTTGTTCCCCATAAACACATAGATATCTCTGTCGCTGTCATACTAAAACAACAGGCAAGGGTGCAGCTCTCACAAATTACTTCCCCCTTAATTTCCAGCCTTTTTCAGTGGTAATAAGAAAGGTAATGAAATCTATAATTAAAATTGTTTCCCTAAACAAGTCTGAGCTTTTCACAGACTTTCACAACTTCCTGACAGATGTTATTGCTGACTTAGGTATTGTTACTTCACTTCAGAGCAAAACTTTTTAGCATAATATGGTTTCCAGCATTACCCCTCACAAGTCTTTTGTAAGTATTTATTTTTAGACACAAAGTAAAGACTGTTCCTGCTGAAAAAAAGATGTAGAAGCCAGTGGGCAAATGGACAAGACACATTAGTAATACAAAAGAGATGTAATAAAAGCAAATCAACTACCGTAAATTAAATAAAAATATTACTTGAAAGGGACATCTGAGCAGAGAGACCTGTCGCTAAATATGTGTTCATATTTGTGGACATGTGCCAGATGACTCTGGCAAACTCATTTTGAGAAACCTTGGTGAGACCATCTAAAAGCATTAGATTTTTACCTTACAGTCTGATCCAGTTCCCACAGCAGGGCAGCTACATTCAGGGGATGAGCTGATCCCCTAGACTCTACTGGGACAGAACATAATCCTAAAGTTGATGATGTTTTAAAAAAACTGTAGCATGCCCCAGAGTAAGGCAATGCAGTGTCATTGAACAGCTATTCAAAACCACTTACACTCTTAGCTCTGTCTATGATTTACATCTTTGTAGTTCAGTCAAACAAAAGCAAGCTTTTAGATCAGAAAAGTACAATCCATCAGCTACAAATTTCAGAAACATAACTGTTGTTTTTCAGTGGTTTCCGAGCTCTCGCGCCGTCCCCACGCGCTCCGATCGTGCCGGGCCTTGCAGACAGACGGTAGCTCGGACAGCGCGGTCCGGGATCGCAGCCTCAGCGCCGCTCCTGCCGCCGGGACCGAGCTCCGCAGCAACGGCGCTCTCTTCGCGTGCCGGCGCCGCGCCCCGCATGTCCCCGTGAGCTTCAGAAACACGCGGGGCGAGCTCCATTCTGCTGCCGAGGAATCGATACCGCGTAAGCCTCGTGCTTGCTCGGAGCGGGCTTGGCTCACATTTGGCGGTATCTTAGCCTTGCAGACCCCCGAGACAAAGGAAGCACGGGGGGAGATTTTCCCTTGCCGTCCACGGGAGAGTTTATTGAAAGGTCGTGGAGGAGCAAAAAAACCCAATCTCTGGACAGGCGTGGGTTTTTTATGGACTTGTGGGGAGGGGCGGGGGAGGGATATGGCGCACGCCAATGGGAAGCAAACAGGAGGGAGGAGTCGAGGTACATACAGCCAATGGTCTCTGCACCGAGGCGGGGGGACAGTTTGACGTGACAGGATTGCGGATTATTCAGAAGTCTCTGGAAGCGGGGGTCTCACGACCTCCTGGGCACGTGATTTTGAACCCGTGGTGAGCCCAGGGACTACTCTGCCGTTTGAGNAACAAAGGGTTCATGGATTGAGATAAGGACCTGGAGAAATCACTCATCAAATACTGTCATAGACAAAACAGGCTCAACTTAGATATTAATTGAGTATAGAGCTAAAAAAATCAGAACAGGATAATAAGAAATAAAATCTTCAATACACCTTCCCCCCACCCCCCGCTCCTTCCCAGCTCTACCTCCTCCCCCAGCAGCACAGGGAGACAGGCAGTGGGAGTTAAGGTCAGTTCATCACAGGTTGTTTCTCTCGCTGCTCAGGGAGAGGAGTCCTTCCCCTGCTCCACCGTGGGGTCCCTCCTACAGGAGACAGTTCTCCACGAAGTGCTGCAACGTGAGTCCATCTCACAAACAACAGTCCTCCCCAAACTGCTGCAATGTGAGTCCGTCTCATGAGCTACAGTTCCCCCCATACTGGTGCAGTGTGGGTCACTCTTCCACGGGCTGCAGTCCTTCAAGGACAGGCTGCTCTAATGGGGGCTCCTTTCTCCATGCGCATCCCATGGGGTCACAGCCTCCTCTCTGGCATCCACCTGCTCCAGTGTGGGGCTCCTCCACAGGCTGCAGGTGGATCTCTGCATCCCCATGGCCCTCCATGGGCTGCAGGGGCACCATGCCTCACCATGGTCTGCACCATGGTCTGCAGAGGAATCCCAGTTCCAGGGCCTGGGGGACCTCCTGCCCCTCCTTCTCCACTGGCCTTGGGATCTGCAGGGCTGTTCCTCTCAGATGTTCTCACTTTGGTCTTCTCTGGCTGCAATTACATCTGCGCAATAACTTTTTTCTTCTTCTTCTTCTTCTTCTTCTTCTTCTTCTTCTTCTTCTTCAATCTGTTACTACAGAGGCGTTACCACCATTTCTAATTGGCCCAGCCTTGGCCAGCGGCACTTCTATATTTGGAGCCAGCAGGGATTGGCTCTGTCAGACACGGGGAAAGCTTCTGGCAGGTTCTCACAGAAGCCCCCCCTGTAGCCCCTGCTCTACCAAAACTTGGCCATATAAACCCAATACATTAATGCAGAGAAGAAAGTGCATTTTTCAGTCCCTCTCTTAAAAACCAATCACCTACTTTTAATTCCATTTTCCTCAAACTCACCAGTCTGTCTGTGAATGTCAAAGGCAGTGAAAAATATTCCACTCCTCACTTAACAGGGGTCTCTTTGAAGGAAAATTTTAAAGGTGTGTTAGATTTTGAATGGAGGGAATCAAGAAGCTGATATGAAGACATAAAACAGAATTCCCCTCCAAAAGATCAAGCATACATCATTTGGCTTGATGTGGGAAACATTCTGTGAAGTTCTATAGCTTGTGCTCTGCCATAACTCACACCAGATGATCATGAGAGTCCCTTTTATTCCCAAACAAGTATGGATTTATTGTCACTATAATAAGTCCTCTTCACACTACTTAGGCAGCGTAAAGTGCCTTTTAAGTGTGCATAAATTACATTTACTTTCACTTAAAGAACACTTTATTCTGCCACAACTGTGTTAAAGACCTGTGATTTATGTTAAAATCAGCCCTTAAGTATTCTAGTTCTAGGTTCACAGATTTAAGATCCAGGAGGTACAGATAATGTTCCCAGTCTCACGTCCCACACAGTGCGGACCATAGAATTTAATTCAAATAATTTCTCATTCAGATTTGATTAGGTGAATCATTTATACTTCAAAGATGCATCTCAAGCTGAGACTTACTGAGACCAAGTGAGTTCATCTTAGTTCCCATGGACCTATTGCAGCAACAGCCTGCCTAGAAACCTGAACCTTAATTTCCAGCTGAATTTATCCAGTGTCCACTCATAACCACAGAATTGTATTATACATTGTCTGCTAAATGAAAGAGCTCCTTACCGTCAAAAACCTCTCTGCAACCACTCTGCACAGATAACTGTCAAGTCCCTTCTTAACTGTCTCTTTGGTAAGTTAAATGGATTGTGCAGATTTAAGGTCTAACATACAGTTCAAGATTCCAAGGCCTTGAACAATTTCTTTAAATGCTTCTTGATTTTCAACATCTGTTAATAAGGCAATCACAACAGAAATAACTGCCCACAATAATATTAATCTCTTCTACGTAATGTTGCCACTTCCTGAACCTAATCTGCCCAACTTTTGTATTCCAGCAATGTTGTAATCAGTATCTAACAAAATCCAAACCTTAATGGACAGGAATGTGAAAAAAAATGCAATATTGTCTCTTCAAGACACCCCGCTCTTTACTGTAATATCCATGCGAAGAACAGAAAAGATCATCCAGCACAACATATTCCAAGTGCTTAATTCCACTTTCAGGAGACTCATCTGGTGCTCTTCCAAGAGAAGATTAAGTAAGAACTCTTTATTTTTCTTTAATTTTATTATTTATTTTTTGGGTGATACAATTATTACTCCATTTATAGGGTTTCTGTCATATAAACATCAAAAGGCAATCTATGCTTAACATACTGAGCACAGACAAAAAGCTTAGTAAGGACGTGTGATTCTATGTTCTGGGCAAATGATTGGTTCTGACACCTCAGATCACATTTCAGAAATGTTGGAAAAAATTATTCTGCTCTGTAACACTGGGAGTGTTAGAAAAGTCCTTGAAGGATTCATTTTTACTTAGTCTAAGTGAAAAAGACAAGGTGGAACCAGGTAGGGCAAATGAAACAGCCAAGGTGAAAGAAACAATTAAGCAAGTTAAATTTCTTAAATCCCTCAGCAAGGCAGCAAAATTCTGCTGGCACAGCTGTTTTTTAAAATAAATTTGTTCTCTGTTTCCATGTCCTGCACATATCTGCAAGAACAATACCAGTATCACTTATCTGCAGTCTGTGCTGGAAACGTCAGCCACTCCAACACATCAATGAAAGAAGAAATTCGATGAAGTGCATCTCACAAAGAGCGACTGCGTTATTACAGCATAAATCTACATGTTTTTACCGGAGTGCTGGTGGCAAATCAGGCAGTAACGATCCTCAATTATAAAATGGTTTTGGGAAACACTGATTTCACATTGTTCATCGCCATCTGTCAGAATTGCAATGGATATCATCAAAAGCAGCTGCTGTCTTTTCCATTCCAGGCTCAGAGTATATTAAGAAGTCTAAAGATGTGCATTGTCTTGGCACTGAAAATGAAGAATTTAACTTGTGTGCTTGATACTTAAGTTTTCAAACCATTCCATACACAGTGTTAATGGACAAGTGCTGTCTCCTCCAAGTTACACCACCAGTGACAATTTATGATTACACACAGAGACGCTCAGAAAAAAGAGAACATTTTCAAATGAAAACATATGCCCTTATTTGCTGACACACTCTGATGATTTGAAATATTCTGAGTGTTGGTAATAGTTTGCTGTATTGCTCCTTACTGCCATTTAAAGCTATAAAGCACCATCTAGGTAAGGTTATACTCCTTCTGCCTCTTGGTCCTCATTTTCATTACACCATCAGTGTTTGAAGGAATGCTTTATATTCCTTTAGGGATGTCTTTGCAGCCAGGAGTAATTGTATTTTATAGTCCTGGTAGGAGAATTACAATGGGATTTTCCTCTTTTGCTAGAGGAAAACAAGATGGAAAGAATAGAGTTAGTGTTCATTAAGAACTGCAAAGGGATGTTGCAGCTGCAATTTTCCATCTAAGATTAACTCCATCCCCACAGTGTTTCTGAACAATGTAACTTGGGACACTGCTCCAAACGGACCCAATTCAAGTTTTGAAGCAACTTTGCACAAAAAAAATTAGTAAATGTTCTGCACTTCTTTCAGGCAGACTTTAGTTTAGTTTCTGGGTTTTCCTGTGAGTTCTTCAAGCACCTTCGTGTGAGAAAACCTTCCTTAGATACCACCGTGATGCTATCTAAACCTAAGATTTTTCTAGATACTGAGAAAAATTGGCAAAAAATAAGGTCAAGGCCCAGGAAGAATGTCTGTAGGCCAAAATAAAAATACAAAGGAAAAAAAAAGAAAGATAAAGCTATTGAGGAAAACTAAAAATTTTTGTAGATTGTTATGAAGCCAGAATTGCCCAAGCTTTCTCTGTTATTTACTTCTCATTATTTATTTCCAGAAATATTTTAATTAAACTATTTTTAGCAGTATGCTAGACCTCTCTAGAGCACAAACCTTGCTGAGACATATTGTTCACTGGCTACAGATGTTCTGCTGCACACCGGGCACAGCAATATCCTGCATGATTTCCTTGCTGGGAGATTGTGCTATGACCAGGCAATGTTAATTAAAAGATGCTCTTTGAACACCATAAGGATATTGGAAAGTCATAGACAAAGTGGGGAACATAAAAAAAGATTTTTTCATTTCTTTCTCCAGGAAAATTGAATTTGTAGGAGAAAGTCCATGGGGGAATCCTGTTTCAGACCATTATTTTTAAATATTGCAGTTTCTCCAGTTTGTACTATACACAGTGACTATACACAGTACAGTCTAATTGAAATTTATGCTTAAGGAACAGGATCATTTTCTTCTCTTTGATGGTTTGTGCTAGTCACAGAGAACTCTAAAGTAACCCAGGTAAGACTAGTATAGGCATTTGGAAACTAGGAAAACAACCTGATCCACAGATACAGGTGGCTGTTTCTCTTTTTAGTCTAAGTTTTACATTGAAGAAAAAAGCATATGCACAGAAAAGGAAAATAATTCTCCCTGACACTGGTGCAACTCGACATTCATATTGCTGGATGCACTAAAGTGACCACTGACCTGGGGAAGAAGGTAGAACAAAGATGAAAAATAAGTGAGGCAAACCAGTCTGCAGTTATTATTACTTTTTACTTTGTGGGGCTATGTTCTCACAGCCTTTCATAGCTGCCAGGCTAATGATTTGCAAACCTGATTAGATATGGAAGATAACTTATCTATCTTTAAACCACTGTACAGAGAAAGTAGTTTAATGTTATTTGGGTCTTCTAAACAGATCGGTAATCCTAATACAGCAATACAGTCTCTGACTTTGCAGTGCTTGCAGCAACCATTTATTCTGTGGGCCAGAATGCATCTAGCTTTCTCTCACTGACTTCTCACATTACACTAGAGAAGCACTGACAGCAGTCCACCTGCCATGTCTGAGATGCTTTCAATGAGACAAGAGTGCAGAAAAAAACCAAGGAGAAACATTCAAGGAATGCAAGTCCCAAATATTAACTCTTAAAAGAAAATCACAGACATTTACACCATCACACATTTGAAACATTCTATTAAACTATTTTGTCTTTCTATTCATTTGTTGGTAGATTTTTTCAGAGTTCCTGTGACAGAAATAGCTTCCAAAAAAATTTTACATTCCATAGTCGAATAAATGGAGAAAAAATGTGTAGGCAGCCTGTAGAGCCAAGGGAGATGGACATTAGAACTGAATACAGGGAAGCCTCTCTGCTTTCTGCAGTATGTCCTTTTTCCCAGCTTAATGATGGTATCAACAATACACGGATAAAAAGATTCAAATTGTGCAGAGAAGACAGGGGAGTCAATTGCAGAGTATCTGCAAAGGCAGCAGGAAACACAAAGCAAATTGTTTTATCCTTTCACTCCCAAATTGCTGAGCAGGCAAAGCTATCAAGTCTCTTTTATACTAGTTTCATCTTATACAGTAAGATGTGTGATTACTATGGATGAGGATGCTTGTGACAATGGTAATAATAATAATAACAACAACAATAATAATGATAGTAATAATAATAGTGACATAATAGTAGAAGAAAAAACAAATTATAAAAGTACAAATTAGAATTTTAGCTCAGCTCATCGCTTGCCTGAAGGCCCTCATCTACCCACTGCAACTGGAAGACCCATAATTGATAGTCCTATAATTAATAGCACAGCTGGGGCATAAGAATGTAAATACCCTTTCAAATTTTTAAGTATTTTGATTAAAAATATCTGAAGTGAAACGACAATGACAGTTCTGTCAGAATTCAAATGTCTTTTCTGTGATTCTAACACATGTTAAAATACAGACAAGAGCACAGTACTTTTCATTAATACCTCCAAAGCGTAAGGATTGGTTTCTCTTTAGCCAGTTTTCACCAAACCTTTTCAGTTATTCAAAGATCTCAAGAGTTATGTTGTTTTTCTTTCAAAACCTGCCGATCCCTATCGACACATATCCAGTTAAGTCTCTAAACTGATTTATTGCAGTGAAAATACTGTGTATGTTGTATAAAACTAATAAGGCCAAACAGGAAATAAAGTGCCACCAACACTTTTAATAAAGCTGAACATTAAGTTGAAAATGTTCATGCCCTAACAGAAGGTGCTGAGGGCTGAGCATGTATTTGGAAAGTTGAGGGAACATTCGTTACAGGGAGTGCCACTCTGTTGCTTCATTGATATGTACCACTTTCACTTTCCAAAAAAACCCACTTTTGGAGGGTGGCTTCTAAATCTTCACTCATCAGTTTGCTCTCTGTGTTCTTGCTGTCCTCAAAAACAGTTATCCACCAAGCAGCAGGTGCTGAGGTCTGCAAGACTTAATAGAGGTGGCCATTCGTTTAAACGAAGAGATGGCCCCCAAAGTTGTATTCACTGAGAGTGGAATAACAGCACAAGCTCTTCACATGGGGCTCACACATTCACAAATATTGCGCCTGATGCTGTCCATCCCACAGACAATGCAATTTCCACCTTCCACCACTTTCGAGCTCATCTGCTGCATCCAGAACTTCATGTGAATGAGGATAAAAGCAGCTGTAGCAGGTGAGACTACCAGAATCTCATAGCCCTTGTCCTCTTCCCTAAGGAAAGGATAGTCAGGAAGAGCAGCATCTGTTCCTCCAGAGTGCCTCTACGGAGCACTAGCCTGGGTGCAGAAGGAAGGCTGTAATTCCTTCCAACTCTGTGTACCATGAGTGTGCTTGGGACAGCAAACCTGGATAACTCTAGTGCAAATTAAGGCATTATAGAGGACACAGAGTAGGTGAAGGATCCTCCACACAAAATGCCTTGTATTCTGATTAACTCCTGTTATGCTGTACCACTTGCTAGGGTGGACATTAACTTAAGGAACTAGTCACTTCCCCTCAGAGGTGAGAGACCAGGCACTGGAAAATTAGGCCTGTCTAAGCTTCAGATTGTCCTCTGTGGAGGCTATGGCATCAACTGAGCTCCTAAAACATTATTACAGTCTGGTATTACAGTCTGGTCTTCATTAGGTGCTACAAAAGTAGGGTTTGCTGGGAAAATTCACACAGTGGGTTGAGAGTGCATTGAAAGAATATTAAGGTGCTCATCTTCAGAGTGATGGGGTACTCCAAGATATTTTTTAATTTATTTTTTTAAGACAAGAGTCTGTCCTTGAGTTGCAGTGAAGATGTGTTTGCCTGGTCAGAAGTCACAAGGTGGTAAAACCAAATTAATTCTCCTTAAAACAGTAATGGACATTGTAAGAGATCCCCTGCAGTCCAGTTTCTGATTAACAACACAGCCAACACAAGGGATATAGATCACACCTAATATGACTTTGAAGTCACAAGTGGCTGCAGCTGAGTCTTTGCTATAAGCACTAAAAATAGAAAATGCTGCTAACTTCTCTGAAAAAAAAAAATTCATTATGTATCTGAGACAGGTATGGGACTTTTTGGATCCTATGTGGCTTAAATGCTGATGAGAATTTTGCATCTCACCACTCTTATCCAGAAGCTGTGTTACCCCTGCCAAGGAACCTCCACCTCTGTCACTGTTCCTGCTCCTTTACTCTGCCCCCAAATCTGGCATTATGTTCCCCAAATAAAGCAATATAAGAAAAAATAGCTCTTTCCTTTTTTTTGTTGCAAGAGAAGCTTCCTGTGTATTAGCAGTACTACCTGATCTTCCTTCTGCTGGAGTTGGGATACTGCTGATGGTGAGGAAGTTTTATTTACCTCAGATCACAAATCTTAGCAATAACCAATTTATTCCTGCATGTGCTTGGAGACCACTGGATCTCTGAACCACAAGTCAGTACGAAATTGAGTGCAGCTGTCAAGAAGCACTCGAGGGTTTCCAAATTATTGCATGGAAGATTAGGTGGTTTCAATTCTGTGCTCCCTGCAGCTGAGTTGGCAAAATCCTCTCTAAACCCCAAACTTTGAAGTAAGACAGTGAGCATTGGTTTTGTGCCAGATAAGGCGAGCTTACCTTGTAAGTAAGAATCTGGCAGATAGAGAAGCTCCTTCGGAAATTAGAACTCCACAATCTAGGAATTAAGTAGGCTCAAAGATTAATAAATGACAATATTATGCAATATATAGAGAAGAGTGCACAGGTAAGGACATATCATAGCATTAGAGAGGCTAACAAATTCATCTCTTCCATCCCAAACCAGAACTAACCACACCTTACCTAATACTGGTGGAAGATGTTTACTCAACTAACTCTTTAAGAACTTGATTGGTGGATTCAAGAACTGCCAACAAATCCAGTTATGGAGAAAAGTACGTATTTGAACTGATACCCATATCTCACCTAGGCAAAAAGTACACATATACATCCTTTCTTTGAACAGTGTAAATGAGTTATTGAACTAACAGAAGGTATCAGCAAGGAAACTAAAATATTTTAAAGATTAGCGTGAGTACACATTTTAGAGGGGTCTATGCAGCACAAATCACTGCTTACCCTAGCAGACTGTCTTTCAGGGGAAAGAGGTGCAACAGAGAAATTTCTCCCCCCTTGTCCAGCTTGACTGATGAACATTCCTACCTTACAACTGTCTCATGCAGGAAAGGTTTTGCAAATATAAAAGTCGCCTTTATATAAGTAGCCCATATTGCCATGCTTTGGCATTGAAGTTTTGAGGATTGGGGTTTTGAGAATTTTTCTAATCCTCTTGAGAGACTTTTTAGCTGCTTTTAACTTTTATGGCTATTGTTATTGTTCTAATCATTCCCTCATAAATGCTTAGAAGAGGAGAGAATCTTCTTTTGAGAACACTCTGACTAGTAGTTCAAGATTCAATATATTTTTTAATTAGGACCGGGGGCACTAGGGCAGCTTAAACAAACTTTAGAGTCAGAATGAAGTCCAGAGGGCTTTGCTAAAATATCCTGGAAAATCTTAAACATTAAAAATCATCACCAGTGTTTAAAAGTTGTTCCACATGAAAATATCTTTGACAATAAATGATAAGAAAGACTGAAACTCAGGAATAAATCAAAAGTTCTGCAACCAGAAAGTAGCATATGTTGTTACTGAAAGAGCAAAGAGTTAATTTATGCACTATTTATGCTACATAGAATATTTCTCACTTTGTTTACTAGGTGTTATAAAGACACCTGAACAAGTGCAAATTACTATCAGTGATTCCTAAAGACATAGAATTTATCATATAAAATAAAACCTGGTGTCTTCTGAAACCAGTAGTTTAGAACACCTGGGATAAGTACCAGAGGCATATAGCTGGTAGGTGTAGATCTAACTAGAACATTTATGATTCAAAAAAGCACATAAAGGTGTTTCCTTTGTTCAGATTGCCTTTAGTTATCAAAATGCCACCATCAGTTTCACCTATTTCTATATAGGTTAACTATTGGCATAACAGATTTATACATGTGGAATTGAATTTTATTATTTATATAACTGAGAGCAGAACATAAGCTGTCAATATTCATAAATCAAAACTCCTTTAATATAACAGCTGCTCAGCACAAATAAAGAGAAAAGTCTATGTGGAAACCAATCTATTACCTAAATAGAACTCACTAACTGACCTCAATGAGTAACAATAAAACCAGTGTGATTTACTGTATCAGGCTGATTCCACATTGTCAGCACCCTGGTTTCTAAATGCTGCCAGGCTCAGCTTTTCTGTTCCTCTCCCCCAGGTTTGAATTTGCAACCAGTCTTTCCTTAAGTATTGCCTCAGAAATTCATAACAGATTTCTGGGTTGGCAGTGCTGAAGCTGAGATGGGAAAAGGTTTGACCTGCACACCAAGAATCACAGATATGATTTCTTTCTCTTCTCTCATTATAAACAGTAAGTAAATTTAATCAGTTTAATTGTTTGAGTTTCAATGACACCAGGACTGTTTCTCTCTATGCTGCAGAACAATTCACTTAGCAGCTATTTGCCTCTTGCGAAGTGCTAAAGTTTGGGAGTCTTCTCCTATATGTTGGTTTTCTTGCTCCAACATAGCTTATTCCAGGAGAAGAAAGAGCCCAAGCTGTGTCCTGTTCAGCTTTGACCTTTAGACTTATCCTTGATTTTTTCAAAGGTTTATTAAAGTTCAAAGAAAAACACTTAGCTTTTCAAAAATAATTTGTTACTAGAATGTGGTCCTTTCTGTGGCATTTAGAGGGAATTTCAAGCTGTAGAAATGTGCTGATAAATATTGTTTCTCATTGCTTATTTAAATCCTGGACTTTGTTAGATTACCATTCTTTCAAAATACATAGAGTGAATGCCTAGGGTAACACAATACATTCACCTTTTGATTCATCTAAATCTTTACCTTCAGTTGAAAAATATGCAGAACAGCAGGTACAAAAAAAAAATTTGCTCATCACAGAAACTTTTCCAAGGCCTTTTGCGCAGTACAACAAAATGTTCCAGTTTTCATCAACGTTATCTTGCAGCCAACTAATGAAAAAAAATCTATGAATGTTCTTGGTCAATTCAAGCATTTAAATCAATTACAATGATTATTAACACATTGCATCAAATGTGCCTTTGTGAAATGCAGTTTCTAGTATCTGTAATGAACAAGCAGGATGATGTCACTGCCCAAAGGAGAGGAAAAAACCCAAGCAAAACAGTCATGTGTGACAATTGATTAGTTCCATTGCATTTCTCTTATAATGAAGTGTTTTGACCAACATATAATTCAATTGAACTGTTTGCACTGAGGTCTACTTCCTGAGAGCAACAAGGATATGTAAATGCTTTTGAAGTTTAATTAAAATGGGATTTAATATAGTATTTTCACAGTTTCCTCTTACAAAGTGTGGGAAACCACACGAACAGATGAACTGGAAAAAAAAAATATGGTCAATTATTTTGGTAGTCACACTAAAATATCTAGCATTCAAGATCTACCTAGAAATAAATTGTGCCTTTATTGCTTTTCAAATGGTACCATCGACTTTGCATATAGATTAAAATATATGTGCTATGAAAGTATTGATCTAAGGGGGAAATCAATGTATTTCAAATTAATATTCTGTGACTGAAACATACAACCATATTACTCCTTCAGACTGCTGTGAATATAGATATCAGTTGAACTATAACAGTAAGTTATCTTTATAAACCTCCATTTGCCACAGAAAATATTTTAGGCCAGGAATAGATCTAAAGTTATTTGCAAAGAGGGGAATGTAATGCAATATTTTTAGTGTGTCCTACAGTTAGATCATACTGGAAGAAGTTAGAACTCATCCCAGAAGTGTATTATGGCTAGAAAGCACAATCACTGTAGAGAGTTTTACCAAAAGAACTTAGGAGAAAGTAATTTTTTTAATCTGCCCACTGAAGAGCTCCCTGAGAAAAAAAATCATAGTTGACCCAAGGAGTTGGACTCGATAATCCTTGTGGGTCCCTTGCAACTCAGCATATTCTGTGATTCTGTAATGTTCAGGAATGAAAAGAACAAACTCATGAATGAGTTTGACAGAACACTATAGACTAGAAAATGTGGGGGCAAAAAAGCACATGTTTTTTTAAAAGACATTGGGGATATGTTTAGAGCATTACAGTTGGTCTATTAGGAAGCTTATGCCTAACTCACTTCAGAAATGACATATTCTATTTTATTTTAGTACATAATACACTGGAGCTTCTTGGTACTCCTGTGATTTCTGACACCCATCTTTGTTATTTACAGCAGATAAGTAGGTAAGACTCAAGGCCTCTGGAACACGAACTCTGCATGTGTTTGGTTCTGTAACATATTTTCCAGAATTTGATCAATTTTCTGTTTTATTTGGAATTTTATAAAGAACAAAACCCCCTCACAGGAATGGATAGTAATGGATCTAAGATTTTCTTTTTAGGAGTTAAAATATATGCACAAAAGGATTAGATCAAATCTGAACAAAAAAATCTTTCTCTTAAAATCGTTTGCACTTTTTAAAATTATGTTTTGCAAGCAAACATCTTATTTCAAGGGTCTATTCCAATGTTTTTTTCCAATTTGCCATAGCATTGAAATGATCCAGGGGTATGGAGCATGGTTTCCTCAGACAAGTCTTAGCTATGTGGTACTGAATCCAGATGTTGTCACAAGACAGTTTTGTAAATGAGCATCCCACTTTTTTGTACCTAAAATTGCTGATAAGCAGCCCACTGCTCTCATACTGCTATAAAAATTATACCAACAATTAGAGTCCATTTTGAAACAAGGAAAAATCTGAAAATATACGTGCCTCCCTTGGTGATAGCCAGCCATGGCTATCTCCTCCTCGCCCTACTTGGAGCCCAAAGCCATGGAAGCCAATAGCAGAGGTTAGTTAGGCTAGAGCTGATATGTGAATGGAAGTCACCTACAAAGGTAACTTTTATTTCTCTCTTTGAGCTTCCAGAGTCTTAAGGCACTCTAATGCTCCTCTGTGGAGGAAGAGACTCACATTTGCAAGTGCTGGACTCAGATGTGCAGAAAAAGGACCTCAACTTTCTGTTAAGTACTTTCTTAGAAGTGACTTACTTGACTTATGTTAATATAAAGGATTTGTTTTGCCAGAGATGTAATATGAACAGTATAAAGCATTACCAGGGAAGACTGATGAAAGGAGGAGGAGGACAAGGAGGGGGTGTGACCCTCTATGCCAGTGACCAGCATGGAGCTTCACCTGGAGTTTGACGAGGAGCCAAACAAGAGTTTATGGGTCAGGATTAATGGGAGGGAGGGCAGGGACAGGTGACATTGCAGTGAGGGTATGGCATCCCCGTCCATGGCAAGTGGATTGGAAAAAGAAGATCTTTAAGGTCCTTTCCAACAAAAAAATTCTATGATTCTATGACCTAATTCAAAGAAGGAAACCAATATTATTCTTGAAGCCTCTCTTGGTTCATGGATCAGCTTTAGTCCAGAGTCATGGCTAGACATGCTCAGATTTCTGTTCTGAAACAGACTGTGCTCATATTCCTTTTCAGTAAGAATAAAACTCAGCTGTCAGCCTAGAACAAAAAGATAAGAACTTTCCACTTTTCTCAGCATTTTGACAAAACACTGATGTAGTTTTGTGCTGACCATTTGGCATTTCTGAAATACAGCTTAAGGAGGCTCTTTCTCAGACTTTTGAGCAGTGCTAGCAAATACCAGTAGCTAAGGCATACTTAAAAGTGGCTTAGAGACATTCAGGAATTTTAGGGGATTTACTTTTAATACCAAGAGAAGAACGAAGTTTTATTTTGGGCATAAAAGAACTCAGAGGCCCTGCTCCATTCACCTCCTAATTGTCAAACTGTTGGGTTTTGTTTGTATCATAATTGCATCCAAGGACCACAGTCAGGCCTGCACTCTTGCTGTGTCAAGAACAATGTTAACAGGTAAGAATAAACGGCCTGGGAATAATTACTTCAGTCTTAGTTACAACACAGCTCTGTGCTGTAGTTTACATGGTAGGTGCAGTGTAGGTAGAATTTTCTGTCCAAACACCTCGAATACTCTGGCCTGTAGCCACACAGTTAAGTCCTGTACTCTAAAATGAAGGACCTAAATACAGCAGGGTCTTTCTCTGGAGAACTGGAGTAATTTCTCTTCCTGAGCATTTAAGACATCTGTTTTAGAAGAGCCTTATTTAGGTCTTTAGAGCTAGGAAAAGTGATGGTCTTAAATCAGGTGAAGTGACTCCCAAGGTATGTTCCTGATGTATCTCACTTGTAAGTGATACATTCATGTGTCTTAATGAACCACAGTTTATCCCATTTTTACACTGAAGTAGAATTCTCTGTCCACTTGGGGTTAATACATCACAAATGGTGCAGTGTGAATCCACATTGCTATGGCCAAGTGCTTATTACTGTCCAAGAAAGCAAATCCTTATGGAAACAAAGAATGAGAATGAGGGAAAGGAAAAAATAATTAGGTTTACTGTCAACATCAGCAGGATAGCACAGCCTAGGAGAGTAAGATTCAGTTCAAAATTAACACATCCAATTCCACATCTTGGTGTTTACAGGCACATTAGGGAGCTGAACTCCCACTTTAGTGAATGGAGATCCATCCAATAGAAAAGAGCTTCTGCTAGAACTAAAGCAAATGGCTGGCCAGTTGTTGTGGTTTGGCACGGCCGGGTTTTGGGTAGCAGGGGGGCTGCAGAGATGGCTCCTGTGAGAAGCTGCTGGAAGCTTCCCACCATGTCCGGCAGAGCCAATGGCTGATGGCTCTGAAGATGGACATGCTGCTGGCCAGAGCTGGGCCAATGAGAGAGGCTGGTAACGCCTCTGTGATGACATATTAAGAAGAAAATCAAAACAAAGGTCACAAGATTTTGCTCTTAGTCAGAGAACAGGGGGAGGTGAGAATATGTGAGGGAACACCACGGTGGCACCAAGGTCAGGGGAGAAGGAGGGGGAGGAGGTGCTCCAGGCGCCGGAGCCGAGATTCCTCTGCGGGCCGTGGTGAAGACCATGGTGAAGCAGCTGTGCCCCTGCAGCCCATGGGTCCACGGGGAAAGCAGAGATCCACCCGCAGCCCGTGGGGGAGGTGCCCGCGCCGGAGCGGGTGGATGCCTGGAGGAGGCTGTGATCCAGTGGGAGACCCGGTGGAGAGAGAGGGCCCTTGCTTCCAGTCTGGAGCAGCCTGTCCTTGGAGGACTGCACCCCGTGGAAAGAGACCCACGTCGCAGCAGTTTTGGGAGAACTGTCTGCCTGTGGGAGGGACTCACGCTGCAGCAGGTGCGGTTCGGCTGCTGCTCGTGAGAGTGGACCCACGGCGGGACGTTCACGGAGAACTGTCTCCTGTGGGAGGGACCCCACGGCCTCAGAGTGAAGGACTCTTCTCCTGGAGAAGTGGAAGAAAATCTTGGTGATGGACTGACCAAAACCCCCCTGCCCTGCCTCCCTGCATTGTCGGTGGGAAGGAGGGAGGGCCTGGGGGGGAAGAAGGTGTTTTAAGGGCCTGTTTTACTTCTCATTATCTTACTCTGATTCTGTTAGTAATAAATTTCACTCAGTAATTAAGATTGAGCCTGTTTTGCCCTTGAAATATTTTCTCCTGCTCTCCTTATCTCACTCATGAAGTCTCCGTTAACCCTTTTTCCTCTGTTCCCTCCGTTTGCCCAGCTGGGGTAGGGGAGGGTGAGCCAGCGACTCTCGTGGGTGCCTGGCGTTGGGCCAGTGTCAAACCACGACACCAGTTGAATCTTTCCCTAGACTGATCAAATTCCCACTGCTGCTCTGTCAGAGCAGCTTGTACACACAGCATCTGATCATCTCAGTTCAGGTGCTGTAGTCCTGAACTAAATCCCACCTGGAGCATCATCATGTTACAGATAAAACCTTCAGGCAAAATCTGCAAAACGGGTCTACCATTCTGGTCAAAAGAAATAAATCAGTAAAGTACTTGTCAATACTTGAACCTTTTCTCCTGTTTCCTCCTCATGGTGCTGGAAGTGGAGAGGTTGATTTTCTCTTTGCTGTAAGAACCACTCCTGACCTGCTTTCCAGATTTCTTTCTAGGGTCATATAGATGCACAAAAATTGAGAAACTGAAAAGTCTCCTTTCCATCACGAGTGAACCTTAAAGGAGTAATTTTCCTGCTAGAACTGAGTAAAGCAGAAGCAGCTTCCTAGTCCTGGAGATGGAGAGGACATGGGTCCTTTCATATTATTTCCATATACTTATGACATGAATTAAAAATGCTTTGCGAATGTGAGAAAAATTTTCCCAGTGGGAGCAGTTGGGGTTTTTTTCCCCCAGCATTGATATGGGAAAACCATTACAAGAACAGCAAAACAAAGGATCCTAACAATGATCCCCTCCTTTGTCGTGGAGTACTTGGAGAGAAACCCAGAATTATGGCCATATTCAGTACCCCAACCACATAATGTGATGGATATCCACACCCTTGCTTATTTAAATGGAATATCTAGCTGGATAAACAGTCTGCTTCCAGTTCTAGCTTCCAAAGCCTTTTTTTCATCAGACATTCATACATTCTTCAGCCAGCAAGTTTTGTAGTTGGAGAGAGAAAGAGGGAAAGAAAAAGGGCATAAAAAGTGCTCTCACTATAAAGACAAAATTGCTTAAATGTGTGACATTAAAGTAATTTTAAGTTTCAAAATGTCTCTTTTCTGAAGCCACATTTTTGTATAGTCTTATCTGTTAATTCTGTTTGAAATGTTAAAATACATCACTGTATTGTCACATCTGACTAGGTACTGCTGTACTGGTATGCTGCTGAATGTCTGAAATGTCCCATTTGATGCGGTCAGGATAAGCTGCACACTGCTATTTGGATCTAGAAATTAAGCACTGGACTGTTTTCTTATTTACTGCTTTACTAACAGCTTTTCCAATATTAGCACACATTGAACAATTTTCAAAACCATGTTTGAGAGTAAGACTATATCACTCTGAAGGTAGAAAAATCCAAGAAGGACCTCAGAAAGGGAAAAGGATTTTTAAAACAATAATAATTCCAACAGCTGCATCTTTACTTTTTCCCTTTTAATTGATTTCTTACTTTTGAATTAGTACATTGGGCTCATCCAAATTTTGTTTGCGTTTTCCTAGAGACCTCAGTCTTCCGGACAAAATATTTTATTTTTTAGGTTACTTTTAGGTGTTTTGTATCAATTGATCCTTTTTCTCTCTTACATTCACACTCCTAACACATACTGTTTTGAGAACTGGGGTTTATAACCAACTTGAAAAATCCCTAAATATACTCAGGACCCAGTGGTGAGTTTCATGGAGTAAACATAGGTAAATTATTGAATCAAGGAATATCCTGAATTGGAAGGGACCCTCAGGGATCATTAAGTCCAACTTCTGGTTCTGTACATGACAACCCCAAAAATCACACCACATGTTTGAACGCATTATCCAAACAACTGAACTTCAAATTCAGACAGTATGGAACTCACCTCTTTCTAATTGCCTGGCCTGGGAATATCAAATTGGCATATTTCCCAAACACTTTACCTGCCTCTGTCGGAAACTTATCCTGAAAGAGAAGTAATAAAACAACATTTATTTTATTTAGCTGACAACAGCTTACTTTTTCATTTTGTAAATAACTTCTTCAAAATCTCCTGCTCTGAGGCGTCTTTTTCGATACAAGTTTCATCATGTATCTACCATCCATTTCTGATGGCATTTGTATTCATTTTTTCCCACATCTTTTGTGCACTTTAATCTCTACTTTATTTGACTTCCTGTACCATTCTTCTCTTAAAAATCCCTTTCTGTTTGTTTCTGTAATCACTGTCTCTCACACATACCCTCTGATATGTCCCAAAATAGTTTTCATTGCTCATGCCTTTCCCAAGGGCCTTCCTCTTCTCCATGCACTTCCCTCATTTATGCGGGGAAACAATGCTCAGGCTAACATCCAGGAGATCTCATCCTCCAGCAGTTCGGTGGGTTGGCTACCCTTTTCTCTGAAGCGAGAATCAGATAAGAAGCCCTCCTCCCGAGAGACTGCTTAAGTAGTGAACAATAGCAGCAGAAATGAATTTACAGTACATTTTCTACTTTGACTAACACCCACCTGTGTCAGATACTTATCTTTGGAGAGGATGAATCATCCTCGGGAGAGTCTTTGCTCTCTGCTGTCTGTAGGTGGGAAACTAGATGATTAGCTTAGAACAGCTGTCTCACAGAAGAAAAGGGAAAAAATCAGCAGGCAAAGCCAAATCAATGCCAGAGGTCAGAAGTTCCTTGCCCAAATTGAAGCTCTTCACTCCCAACTTTGCTCTTAGGGAGAATAGGTAACTCCAGTGCAACGGTTTGTCTCACCTATCATAACCACCATCTGAGGATGAGTGGAATTGCCTTCTGAAGCAGTTTTTTATTTGGTTACAGAGGGAGGGTAAGGTGCTAAGCTTAGGTCCCTAAGGCTAAATTTTAAACAGCATATAAATGTTAAAGCAGGTATGCTACCACACAGTTTATGTGAGGGTGAAAATGTAAATAAGTAGCAATTCTGCATTTATTGCATACCGGAGGCCGCAGTAAATTTGGGTACTGGAAGTTCTCCTACGGGTGACAGCACAGTGACTAAGTTTCGGGACTAGCATCTGGCCAGTCTTCATCACAGACAGCTCCAGAGTCAAGATGATCTCCTTAGAGCTCTCAATCAATTTCCTACTGCTTGCATTACTTATGTTCAAGATTCAGGAGCTATTAAAATTCAAACAATGATGACAAACATTTAATCCATTAATGAAGTTTATTATTTTTTTCTAATACATGATGTTAAGGGTAAGAATTATTTATGACCAGCATACATGCAAATTAGTAAGGAAGCATTTGTTTCCCTCATGAGTGACTGAAGTGACAAAGATGCACTTTGAAATATGTTTGAAATGTTATATGCTGTTACTGCATGTTTTCACCACACTCAGAATAAGAGGTTAATTGCAGGCAGGCTGGAAAATAATGAGATAGCATCACCATTTACAAACAGTGACAGCTGTAATACAGTAAATAAGTATGACAGCTGAATGAGTAATATGCTATTTCTCTCTGAACCCTGTACAAGGTCTTTCTCTTACAGCTTAAGATCATTTTTCACTCTCTATAAGAGAATATGGTATCTTCATCCAAAGGAAGCATTACAATATATAACAAAAGCAGATATCAGTAATAGAACATCAAAAAGAAGACTTCTGTTTTCTTTGAACAAGAAGATATATTTGGGACTTAGGGCAAAATTCTGCACATGTGAATGCCATCACTATCTCAAAAGAAATTACTTACTCTGCTACACAGGGTACAGAAGAGGCTGTAGATCCAGCTCCAAGCATCACAACTTCTCCTGATACTAATGTTTGAATTTTCTACATTTTTACCCTCATTTCTGAATGATGCACAACTTTTTTTTTTATTGGCTAGCAGTTCATAGACAGAGTTTTTCCATCATTTTGATCAGAGACAGTCTCCTCAAATATGCTAGTCTGTGCTTTTAATTCACCATGACAGACAGCTAAACCCCAAGAATTTTCTATTTTCACTGGGGAGGAAAGACACAAACCAGTTGGTTACAGTTAATTTATCATGTGTGTAATGTGAATATTTACATCATCCTAGCAATAGCATGCACAACCAAAGTATGTCTGATTTAAAACTCAGTTCGAGATGGTTTTCAGATTGAACATATTATGAAGAAAATAAAAAGTGAAAAAAGAGAATTGTTCTTATGTCTATTGTGCATTTGAATAAGGAAAATCCCTCAAACAGAGAATCTGTTATCAGAAACAATTTTTACTGTCTGCATAATCATGACCTTGATTAATGAGCATAGAATGATATGTATCATGTGAGTTGTCAAAACAGGAGGCGGATATCTAATAAGTGCTTAATGTTGCTAAAATTTTGGTGAAGACAACTGCTTTGAAACTGTTCAGAGGATGAGACAGTGAAAGAAACCCTAACAGCAAAAAAAGGCAAAATATTTCTCCTTTACTCAAGCATAAAGAGCTTGGCTTGCATGTGACCCATAATAAACACAACACAACTCTTCGATGAATACCTATCAGCACTGCAATAGCACTGAGCTTTCTTAATGACCATTGTGGCCTTTCAAAACCAAAAATACTTAGTAGCAATATAGTCATTGTCACAGAAAGGCATAAAAGGCCCCAGAAGGGATTGAAGGTATATTTTCTCTTATTCTGCATAGGATGGGTGAGGCAAAGAAGAATTAAATTACAAAAGCAAGGCAGCGAGTGTTGCAAATAAAACCCATGAATGGAAGCTTCATCTTTTTATAACTCTGACCAGATCCTGTAGAATAAATATCCCCCTGGAGGACTTCAGAACAGTTAGCCACATTTCACTGACAGATAAGGAAGCAGCATGCAGCTGAAGCAATAGTGCTTCAGCAGAAAACCAAACCTATAGCTCTGAGGTAGGTATCTCAGCAGACTAAATCTACCCCATGGTATCTTAACAAAAAGACTGATGAAATCCCCTGTTGCTAGACGTGGTCAGGAGGGCTGTGATTGTCTTGATTGATAGGAAGAGGATCTAGGCCATCCTGTCAAGCTATCCTTTCTCATGGCAGGACATGCTGTAGTACACAAATCCTCCCTTTACCTCCTGCAGAAAAGTGTGCCTGTGTCCCGTGCCACTGGGGACATCTGTCCCTGAGTCAGGGTTTGTTGCACTCACCTTATAGCTGCTCTGGGCACCTTCCCTCATATTCTGCAGAATAATATATCCTGCAGTATGGCTTAAAATACTTCCTGAATTATAGATATGTTATGACTTTCACACCCATTGTAATATATACAAAAATATTCAAGCAAATTTCTGAAGTTTGGGTTTCCATTAACAGGTCTATCCTGATTAGCTTTTATTAAATTCTATACTTTTGAGCTCTCCTGTCTAAAAGAAGACTGAAATCAGACTTTTAGTATGATATTCAGTGACACTTTGGGGTTTTGTTGTTCTTTTCTTCTTGTCTTACACTTGGGAACCTTCATTTGCAGTCTTCTTTCCTGTTGTATTGTCCTTCATGCTTAATGTGTTATCAAAATCTTCCTCAGTGGTACTTAAATTCCCTGAGTGCTTCTTTCTATGTAGCCATTGATATACTCAGCCTGGCAAAAATGTATTTTTCTCTGATTGTGATGTCTTTGGACTTCAGCATTTATTCAATGTTAAATTACATCACTACGTTTTGCTACAAATTAGAGAATCTAAATTTATGTTGCAATAGAGTAGCTCATTTGTGTTTTGTTATTCTCACTTACTAAGTAAGGGAACAGAACAGTATTCCCAATTTAGGAAACTGAGTCATGAATTACAAAACATAAACTGCAAGAAAACCCATTTTACCGTATGAATGGGCTGAACCTATGGGATTTGTTTTCCTTTGACAGCTTTGTGTCTGCCCTACTTCTGGTTGCTAGAAATGCTTTTCATGTCATGGTGCCCCTTGTTCCTTCCTCTTTTTTGACTGTCAAAAACTAAGCATAACAAGATTAATTTGAAAAAATCACTATGGAGGACATATGTTAATCTGAAATGTGATCTCTACCATCTCTACCAGACTGGAGGGAGTGGAAAGACAGGAGCGCCAGAAATGGACCAGGTAATTGAGCTCCAGACACAGGTGCTGAGGCAGAGCACGTGGAGATTCACTGAGCTCCAGTTTAATATCTGTGCTTGTTGATATTTTACCCCAATACCCACTTCCCCACAGCCTATGTGGTGATCTAGTCCCCTGCTTTGGGACAAAGCTCATCCCATGGCATTGGAAGAGTTCAAGCCACGACAGCTCAAATGAGGGAGGTCTCAGTAGGATGTAAAAAAGCTGTTTACTTTTAATTTGTAAGGATGTGGTACTAATTCTAAGATCAATTTCTCTTTAAAGTAAATAAGCAGACTAGTACCTCTTATCTCAAGGACTCTGTGAAGGTAAAAATGATTTATAAGTTCTACATAGCATTTTTTTTTCTTCTCTTTGTCATAGTTTTCTCCTATTTTCTGTCATCTATCTTTTTATTCAGCTAAATGGCATGTAATTATTTGCACTTACTACCTGGACAAAGAACAAGTTTTCTGTACAAAGAAAAAGCTTATAATGTTTCCTTTGAACAGCACTAGCTTTTTATAATGCCAAAGTGGATACAAAAAGTTTCTCTGGTCAATTACTCACCATCAGCAACCACCACAATTGTGCTCTTTCAGAAACACATGAAGCTAACATCTTCTGGGTAATAGAAAATGGATTTCCTTGTTCTGAAAAATGACCATAATGAATTTGAAATCTTAGTAGAATGGATAGCCTGTGGACAGCACTTTCAACTAACCACTGGAAGAGGTGTTATAAAAACAATAATAATCAGAATCATTTCTACAGGAACTAACCAAACTTGTCACTTGAGGGCATATGTGCCAGGCTACCAAATGCACAGGATAATAAATTGCTTTTCCAGATTGTGCCTTTATACACCACTGAAAGTCTTTTAACGATCTCTCCAGTGAACCACCTTTTTTCAGTATTTATTTCCAATACTTTTTTCTGATATTGCATTTGTTATGATGCCTTGGAGGACACCGTGTATCAGGGTGATTCTAGGGGTCCACCATCTCACAACAACACGCTGCTCAGAATTCCCAGCTGCTCGTAACTATTAGTGAGTGCCAAAGACAGTGCTTCCATTAGGATAAATCAGTGGTATCTTTTGCCTCTGCTCCCTGTTTCTTGAATTTTCCCTAAAGAATGCAAAAAAACCCCCATTTTGCTGTGCATATGTGTGAGTAGCAAGACATTGAGCTATTTGTGAAACCACAGCCAGCAAAGGGGGTGTCAGGACATCTGCTTTAGTGCACTGACAATGACCTCTTTTAACATTTTGATTGCTTATGCCTATGTGAAATTAGCATCCATAAATTAATATATGCCACTACTTCAAAATAGAGATAGAAAGTTTATTTGGTCTGGGAAATTGTTACTATACATTTCATGAAAAGAGTAAAAGGGAGTTTGTGAAGCTATAACTAGGATAATAACTTAGAAATATACATGTGATCTAACTTAGAAATACCTGCACAATGTTAACTTCTAAGAGGAGTTCCTTTTTTAAGGTACTAAAGTTTTTTTAAACTTGTTTTAACTGGAACAATTGTCAGTCATGTTCGTATAGCATAGTGTCATTCTTCAAGCATGGCAGAGTGTAGGAATGCTGAAAAGATAATTATTCAGGAAGCCTAAGTTTTAAAAAAAAGAAGTCAGACATTTGAACAGATGTGAATCACTTGAGTGAACTGCTGATAAGACATTAGACAAGCTAGCTGTTTACTAGGATTTACAAGCTAATATGCTTCAGAGCAAGTACAATATACACAATCATAAACAATGTTTGTATCAAAACTTGAATTACCACATTCTAGAGAACAAGTGAAAAGTGATGTAAATCAGAAAGTTAAGTCCTTTCATGTTAATGTATAATGTTAGTCAAATTCTCGGATATGTAAACACTCTGGATTTATTAACAACATAAAAATAAATCTTAAGACTCAGTGGAGAAAAAGAGGTGTCAACATTCCACCCAAAAATAGTACACTCTAACTTCCCATTTTGCTAGATGTACAGCTGGGAAAAAAATGGCTTTGCTCTTAGCAAATAAAGAAAGATGTTAAGGGAGAAAATACAAAAGGAGAATGAAAATAGATGGACTTATATAGAGCTCAAAAGAGGTTTTAAAAGGCATGTCTGCTTGATGGATGATGACAAACAAAGAGATTTTGCAGGCTGGTCAGTTTGCTGGGCTGGTCAGCCTGCCAAGAGCTGGCACAACTTATTAGCCATTGCTGTTCTCTCATTCAGCAGAAATTACTTTCCAGAATAAATAATCAGATACATTATTTTGTAGCTTCCTCTGTGTGCTTAGTATCATAAAGGACACGTGCAATACCCTGAGGGCTGTGACAAATGGTTTATAAAGCAATGATCATGCTGGCCATGCTGGTTATATTTACAGCAAGGCACACAGCAGCTCTCACAGAAGGAAGAGCAATCTGGCAGGCAGACCAGCTGCAGGCTTTGTGCACAGAAAGGTAAGGGCTCAAGTGGAGAGATGAACAAAAACACGTGTTCTTTCCTAGGAAATGACTGCAGCAAAAATGCGGAGACCAGCTCAAAGAAATGAAAGTGGCAGAAAATACTGTAATCTCAGTTAAGCTTTAAGACTCTTAAATAGGTGTGAAACTCAGCACTTTACAGGCCTTCTTTGCGCCATGACTAAGTGACTCAAGGAAGGAGAAAGTAATAATTTGGTTTTACTTAGAGTGCAAGTGATGAATCCCTTCACGGCACAGAGTGGGCTGACCTCCCAGTACATCTCCCGAGGGGAGATGTGCTTCGAGATAGATGACCTTACATAGATGAAGGAAAGTGCTTTGGCTTATCTGTTTAATTGAGTGATACTAATTCTTGTTTGCCTAGGCCTACGATAAAGCACATTAAGACTTTAAACACACACACAAAAGCCTTTTCCTTGCCATACATGATAGCATCATACTGGAAACTAATTATGAAAAACAATAAAAGCAATTTCTAAAAGCAAGTCTTAGAAATATGAAACACCATCTTATAACCATGGTGATGAAATTTACAAATATTTGTCACTCACATGACCTACCTATTTTATTCCCAGAACAGCTGAGAACCCAGCTGATGAGCAATGACAAATGACACAAAGGGACTGGGTACTGGTGCTGTCATTGAGTAGAAAGGAGGATGACAGAAAATGATGGGAGTTCAGTTGCTACTAAATCATCATTTTGTGATGATTACATCTGGCTCAATCTCCACTCATCAGAGACAAAAATCAGTCTAACCTTGAACTTCAGAGGAAAAAAGAAGGGTGATAAAATCAATACAGAGTACTAGAATCATGTATACTGCAGAGACCTCTGTGGTGATCTAGATCCAACCCCTTTCAAAACAGGGACAGCTTCAACATTTTCCCAGGTTATCCAGATAGAAATTCCACAACCTCGCTGAGAAACCTGCTCAACTCCTTGCAGGAACTCTTGCTGTGAATTTTTTTCCTTATGTCTAAGGACCTGTTGTCTCTTGTCCTTTCCTTGCACACCTCTGATTCTACCTAAGGTATATATAGACTTCAAAATTGACTGTGACTGATGAGCCTCATTGTAAAGCATTTAGAGAACTGACCGAAACAATCTCAAACAAAAACCACCAACGATTCTCAGAGTTCATGGAGAACAGATGTGGTCCAAAAGACTGCAAACTAGCAAACAAATTGCGAGTTTTAAAGAAAGAATAAAGGGAATGCTGGGAGTTAGACACTAGCAAGGATGAAATTTCAGGAAAAAAATACAGCAATAAATACTCAAACTGTAATTTACAGACACCTGGATGATGACAAGAAGACCAGCCAGTTTAGAGTTTGTAAATTTGATTTAAGTGTTCCATGAGAGAAAAAAAGCAGGAGCAGTATATGTCATATCCTCACTTTAGAAAGGTTTGACACTTTTATATGATATTCCTGAAAACAAGTTAGGAGAAAAACCTGTCAGACAGAGATTTTTATGAAAGAGTATAAATCTTGAGCATTTGGTAACCACTAAAAGTATTTATTAATGGTTGGTGTCAAAGTGGAAGACATGCCAGTTGAATTTTGAAGAGGTCTCTCTTGCAATGGCTGCTACTCAATGTTTGTGTTAAGAACTTTTACAGCAGAATATACCTATGAAGTTTGCAGATGGCACTGAACTGGAGGTGGGGGATGAAAGATCAGGGAAAAACAGGGTTGGAATTTAGGATGATTGTGTGAACTTAAGAAATAGCATGCAGTCAATAAATACATGTGAAAGATGTTATAGTGTAGATAGGTAGGCTGGATGTGCAGAAGGCTGGGGAGTAGTTCTGAAGGAAAGTATTTAAGTTTGAGAGGAAAGTTTGATTCTAAGTTGAATATTAATGCATCTAGTCATGCTGTTAGGAAAAAAAGACATGCACTCTACCAGAATATACACACACACACACACACACAGATGCATATGGGTACACGCAAGAATATAAACTACCAAGTACAGCAGGCTCTTCTCTGGGTGTTTTTCTTGCCTCAGCCTTTAATGAGTAGTGTCTCCAGCAGTAATAAATATGCTCAAAAAAAAAAAAAGGTGAAAAAGTGGATCAAGTGTAGAGAGTTCAAAGTAATAAAATGGATCTTGTAGAGAAAGACCAGATAATTTCAAATGGCTTGGCCTAGAGCAAAAGAACTTAGAGACCATATATCAAACCATAACAACCAAAATAGTGATCAGTTCCCCATGCCTTTGAGTGGATATGGTATGAAGTAAGGAGCTTAAACTGAAGCATTATGAGGAAAATCTCATAAGATAGAAAATAAAGCATAGGAGTAGGCTTGGAGGGGTAATGAGATAGACAGTTCTGAAAGTTTTTAAGAGTAATAGGTTAAAAAAACACCAATCAATAATAACAAAGGCATGAGAAACCCTGGGGAAGGAGAAGGACAAGGTAACATCCAAAGGTATCATGCCATCTAGTTTTGCCTTAAACGACTGAGGAAACCAAAAATTAATGAGACTTCTCTCATGTTCAAATTGTTTCAGATTAATAAATATTAAAATTCTGAAGTTTATTATGGTGTTACTCCTCAGTATTTACTACGCTGAAGTAGCAGAATAAGGTATTAGCAAATAGAGACTTAAGTCTGGTTTCACCTGCTCAGACAGAGAGCACAGACAGGAAAGAATCTGGTATCTGAGTAATTTACTTTAAGAGATCTATCCATTTCACGAGTATAGTAGCTAGTCCATGGTATTTGGGCTCATTTTCTCCTGTCTGGCCTGTACCTCTTCCATGCATAAAGCACAGCTGTGGATCTGAGATCAGCCCCACACCCCAGGATGTGCTATCACCTGGTAGCATCAATCTAATCTGAGAATTTACAGCTGTAGTTCCTGCTCCAACTAACAATTTTTCAGGCATAGAAGGAGTTGAATGTCCAGTCCACAGAGGAGGTGGATAGGGAAGGAAGGATCTAGAACTTCTATCTCTGTCCTGAGTGACAGTTCTTGGCAAAACACACTCCTGGGCAAAAGGGGACTGTAAGGCATCTTCTGTTTCCCAGTGTGTCTCCCTTTGTGGTGTCTTAGGGTAGATAGGAAACATGAGCCAGAGCTAAACACATGGCTTGGAGAAGTCCTTGGTTTCCTCAGCCCTTTAAGGATGTGTGTAAGATGGATGTCGAGCCACAGTCAACACCAGCTGAACAGTAGTGCTTCTGAGTGTGTTGAGACAGACCTGAGGCAATTATGTTTTCACCTGAGATTCAGAACCCAAAAGAACAGCTTAGCAGCAGTACTGACAACTCAGATTTTACACTTAGAATTATATTTCATAAAATACTTAGGCTCCTCTAGCCTTTGGTTGATTTTTTTCCAACTCCAGTTGCAACATGATATATTTTATTCTCCTTTGAGTAGCTATCCTGCAAGCATATTTCAATACCACTAATTCAGTGCAGGTTCTGAGAAATACCATAAATAACAGATGATACATAAAAAGGAATATTTCATATTCTGCACAGTTTTATTAGTGTATGTTAATTGACCTTTAGGTACAATATAATTCTTTAGCTTACCAAGCTTCTTTTATTATTAATTAGAAGAAGAAAATAAGCTTAAAAGAATGTTATCAAGGCTGACAAGTGTTCAATGGATAGAAAATGTCGAGATAGTTATGTATTCTGATATAGACAACAAATTCAAGGTTACATTTTCTTCACAGGGGACCCCTTCCCACTTCAGCACAAGACATGATTTGTTTTTGCTTCATACACAGAATTTACATATTTTGCAGTGTCTTCTTACTATGTATTCCATACAGTATACAAACCTTTCTCTCAAGGCAGTTATTATATTCCTCATGAGCTTTTCCGTGGTGCTTATTTCAGTGTCTGAGGGTTTCACAAACTGTAGTCAGGCTTCTTAGCAATCTCTGGCATGAGCACAACCTAGCAGAAAGACCAGAAACAAGGCACAAATTATTTAAAAAATAACAATGTTTCCTCTAGCTGTGGGTATTATTGCAATAAGCTGGGCTCATTTTAATATCATTTTTTGGAAACCTCAATAAATAAAATCTCCTTTGTTCAAATTAAGTCACCAGATTTCAGCTGTTTCAAAGAGCTACCAAAACTTCTGCAAATGAAACCACAATAACGTAAGACCACACAGTTGTTAAAAAGGTTATGTTATTTACTCCTGGTACTCTTGGGGACTGTGTTTACAGGAACAGACAGTAAATACTCCAGAACAAAACTGGTTTAACCATGATGCCATGGGAAAATGTAACTTCCCTCTATTCAGACTTTGTGAAGACACACCTGGAGTATTGTATCCCAGCTTGGGCCCTCCAGAACAAGAGGGAGACTGGCAAACAGGGTGAGGCCAGTGAAAGGCGACTAAGATTATTAGGGACTGGGGAGCATGATATGTTAAGAGAGGCTGAGGTAACTGCATTTGATTAGTCTGGAGAAGAGAAGGCTAAAGGGAAGGTATATCCAATCACTGTCTTCATTCAGAAAGAGTCTGTCTTGAATTAGGAAGAGTGTCCTCAGCAGGTCATAGGAGCTCTTCCTTCCCTCTGTCCTAGGCAGGAACCCAGAAGAGAAAATTTCAATCCAAATATTTGTCACTAGTAAGGAGTAGCTGTAAACTGATGGCACAATAAAAATGTCAGGTAAAGAGGAAATCTGTTCCAAATTATGCAAAGAAACCAAATGCAGTCTTTTTGCAAGTGTTTTGCTCTCCCTCTGCATTGTCAGTGGTCTTTGCATGTTCTTGCATGCAAGGGAGAAGTCACTAATCACAGGTCACTACAAGGACTGAGACAACCTGTGGTGCTTTTATTTGTTCCCCAGGCAGCTTCCAAAAGGCAGACTAGTGAATGGGGTGGATCTTTGTCCTGACACAATCTATACCTGTTAGGTGTATACAAATTGCAATCACACTTTGTGTCAGCTTCCTGTAATGTCTAAAGCAACAAAAGAGAAAAGAAAAAGCCCTGAATCTCCTGCAAACAAGGAAATGGCATGTGCAGCCACATTTCTGAAGCCAGCAATTCCTTACCCTAAGTCACAAGCACTGGCAGTGAAAAGCCGCAAAATTTATAAAGCCCTTCTGAATTTCAAACTTCCAGTCTCACTGAGCACTTAGGCATTCTTTTATTCTCAGTGAGGGATTTTTTAAAAAACAAATATTTTTCCCATAATTATGGAGAAACAAGTGCTCAGTCCTTAGGAACCTGTAAAACCCTGAGTGTCCCACATGCACTGGTATAGAAACCTCTAAATTGTATGTGCAGAAAGTTTTGATACTACCTGTGTTTTCTGCCTATGAACAAATCAAAGCCCTGTAGCCTATTTTTTCTGTCCAAAAATTCCTTTCATTGATGCACAAGGGAACTTAAGACAGTACTGTCATTGAGAGAACATGAATTTCGTGCCATCTCTGCCAAGATTTCTGCTCCATCCTCTATCCTAAATGATCCTATTGTATCCAGAAGAACTTTTCCTCTTACAGCCTGGTGCTGTATAGTCGTGTAGTAAATCTTGTGCAGGATATTTGTAGCTGTGCCTCAGACAAAATTCCTGGAGTACTGAGATGACTTCACCTGGATTGCTAAATAGAGCAGTCTCTCAATGACAATAGTGCAGCAGTTGATACGGATTAATGAGCTCTAAGTTTATTTACACTCCTCAGAGTGTTGTTTTGGGTTGTTTATAGACAGCATTAGCAATGTTCGATCCAGTTCTGAAAGACAATTCTCACAATCCATGGACTAGAAAACAACGGAGGTTTTGCAAACCTCATTGTCACATAAATCAAATAAATACTGCAGTGAGCAGGGTCTAAGGCTGTACCCACAATTTCTTCATAGAAACTAAAAACTGATGCTTCAGCACTCTGAAATTTCTATCCAAGCGGGAGTATTTATGATGAAGAAAGGGTAAAGCCTTTGCGAAATTGATACCTCCTAAAAGTACAAGGTACAATCCCATCAGGGACTGAAAAATGGAACCTACAATGCAGACTTTGAGCCACTAGCGAGCATAATGTTATATATTCTCTGTCATCTGTTTAGAGCTAGGATCCTAAATCTAGCATAGCCTAGGGTTTCCAAGGATCATTATACTCAAGCCACAGGGAGGTGATCAAAAATATAGTTACAACACTTCATGGAAATAGTCTTTGCTTGACTCTCGTCAGATGGAAGTCAATAATCCTCGCCTTATTTCTCCCCTTGTGCATTGTTCCTCTCAGGATGGCTAGTACTGCAATGACAATGTACAGCTGTTGCTATTTTGGTTCTTAGGAATTTGCAAGGCAGGTGATGGGTCTCCTGGTAAAACTTACGCAGAGAGGTAGAGACAATAGAAAACCCAGAAATATCTAGAGATAGCCTGTGTAAGTGGATATCTTCATTATTTTGTCTCTAACTTGCTATTGTGAATTGAAAATATTGTGAAAAGAAAATAACACATAGCTTGAAAACCAATGAACAAATCGGCAATTACAGTGCCTAGTAATGTGTCTCAAATAAAGGCTAACAAAGTGTTTTCCATAGGAAAATAGTGTCAGCAGAAAAAAACCCTTTAATATGTAAGCAGATTCTGCAGTGTTTGAACAACACAGTTAACAATGTGGTTATTAAACTTATATTCAGAAGAATGAAAAATTCACTGTGCACTGTTTCAGCCATTCAATTTCTCTTCGACAATATGGAATTTGGTTCATGAAGTAAATTCTCCAATTAAGTAAACTTTATAAATGGCAGGTATAAATATAGAGTGCAAAAATATCAATGCAAAGTGAATTCATGGAAAATAATCATGTAACAAGATTATAAAATAAAAATTAAATTGAAAGAGATGTCTTAGTTTTCCACAGACACAGAGAAGTATAATATAACAATATGATAATACTATTTCTGATCTCTTTAATCTGTCAGATTTCTTCTTCAGAATTCCAGCCACGGGATTTTTCTCTTTCTTTGAAGATGTGAAGTCTCAGACTTAATTCTGGTTGAGAATTTTTTCCCACTGGCTCCTTCCTACTTTTTCTTTTTTTCAACTTTGTGGACAGAACTTCTGACTTCTTCCTGAAACAATGACCAGCATAAGACAGAAGTGTCATATTGCTCAGGAAAACAGAGGTTTTTAGAAAGCCATGTCAATATACACCAGATTCTCTTTGCCATCTGCACTTCCCAGCATTTCCATGTATATACCTCAAACCCTCTTCTTGTACACATTTATTTCCCTCTCTTTATAGACACAAGTACAGTTAACCTACATGTTGCAGCCTCAGACTGTCTCCGATTTCCTGTGAAAAAGCCTTATAGAATAAATAGTTTTCATTTTTTAAAAAAATAGATTTTTCCTAAAGCTTGTAACGTGTCTGTACTAAGGAAAGCCAGAGTGAAAGGCTTACAATTTGTCCTCTACACACCTTTAACTGAGGAAAAACATGCGGCTCTAGAGAAAGGGAACTGGGACCTGAGTAAGAAACTACTTAGGGAAACACAAGAGATGGATTCAGATCCATTTAAGTCTATCAGAACATCTATGTCTCTGTCTCTACAACCACCATCTAGGACAGGACAGTTTTACACATTCACAAAAAACAGAAAAGTAAGTACAAGTAGATGCAGGTAACTAGAGTTTGGTTTTGTTGGTTTATTTGTTGTTTTTGTAGGGAGACGGGAGTGTAAATGGCAGATAAACCACAAAAACAACAAAAAGAAGAAAGGAAAAAAAGGAAAAAGAAGAGGTGGATTTTGATCTGAGCAACCCTTTTCTTTAATTTTGGGTGCATTTGCAATAAACAGCAAGCAAATGGACACACAGAAAACTGTCTGTAGCACCCTTTTCTTCCCCAGCATACAGGCACGGTTCCTAGGGCTAGGTACATACCCCAGTCAGAAGGCAGAGAAGGAACCTCTCCTGATTCAGACAGACTGCACTGAAACCAGTGGACAGTTCTCAGCTCTGTCTTCAAGGATGTGGAATCTGTCTCTCTTTTTTTTTTTTTTTCATTCAGTCACAGATTCATTTAGTAAAACCAGAGGTGTTGACACCTCCTTCCAGTGCTTAACACTCTGCAGGTAGCACTGCTCTCTCTGTACCAAGCCACATATTTCCAAGCATGAAAACGATCTGAAAAGGATCACATGAAAGGAAAGGGGTGGTGGTTAATGACCCTTGAGACCCTGGTTTGGGTGCAGGGAATTGATATTTATGGGCTAGGATAACCTAGGCCTCCATATCCTTGATGTTTTACATAAGTGAGAATACTGTGACTTTTCATAAAGGGAAAAGCTTTAAAAGGAAAATTAGAAGGCTCAAACAATTTTCATCTGTGATTTCAGCTTAAAGTTTTTGCTACATTAAGGACACATTTGACAATTATTTTAACATTTGCAAAATTAGGGAATGGGAGCAATATATCCCCCAAAACATATTAGGTCACGAGGCTCCACCTTCTCTTCAGCATTGTGAGACTCAAAGGCTGTCAGACAGAGCTGTTGGGGAGCATAAATGGGCTAAAATCTAAAAAATCTATTCTAGAAGTGTGATAAATTCTCACACAGGACTTAACAATGGCTCTGCCTCCTGAAAAGAAGAGGCATTGGAGGAAAAAGTATGTCAGAGGCATGTTTTTCTGGGAGTAAAGAGTCTGGGGCAAGGTCTTCAGAAGCAGAAAGAGGAAACTCACTCATCCAAACAAAGGTTTTCATATCAAACAGCTGAGGGATCTATGCATCTAAACAGGTACTACTATGCATTGAATTTCATCTAGAAAACAGGAATTTGTTAATTTCTACTCCTTGTTCAAAAGGAAAATGTGTATTTACTCTCATTATAAAAATAAGAATATGTGTTAAACTCAAGCAGTTTTCTGAGGTGGTCTAGATATTTTAAGGAACTTGAATGCAGTTTTCTCTTATCCAGGAGTACCTGTAAATGCATTAAAGCATTGCAAAAATTATTTTTAACAAAAAAATAAAGTGTGTGTTTAAACCATGTGAAATGGAATATCATTGTTCCTTACCAGTTCATAGAAAAAAATTATCTGAGACTGACTGGTATGAAATAAATAGGCTTGTCATTACATTTTCACTTATATTGGCACTGCTGAGATGTTTACATACACAACAGTTTCTCTTTATAGGAGGCCTCAATTATCCACTACCTATGGTTCATACATATTATTTTTCTTCGTGAAACTCTGACAAGATAACCACCTGGAAAGCTGAAAATAAATTTCAAATACAAGATGATTTGTTTAAAGAGGAAGACATTTTTAAAATTTTTTGCCTCTAGTCAAGTAATTGCAATTTTGAATGCAACTATTTTTCCCTGAGATCATACTTGCAGATATGAGCTACATGGAGCCTCTTTTAAAAGTCTGGCTTTGAATATGGATGAGTGAGAACTATTTATGCAACATGTATCTGAAGGTCATTTAATTTTTTCAGAATTAACCCATAACTCCTGGGAAATGACACTGCATTCTAAATTAAAGTCAAACATCCTGGAGTGCTATCAAGAGAAGATTCAGCTCTGTATGGTATCTCAGGCTGTATGGTATTACATTTCAGAAGCCATTTTCTGTTGTAGCACAGGAACATGGCAGGAAGAAATACTATCAGAGTAGCTATAAGTATGTAAATGTGTATGGGAATGACACCAGTTTAAACTAAAACACTCCATCTGATTATTTTTTTTACTAACAAGATTTTACTATTGCTAAGCTAGTGAGTCTACTTGATTTGTTTAACTCATGGACCCTTGAAATTTTGGGCTGATTTTCCTTTTTGTATTAACATTATATTTACAAAAAATCCCTAATGCGCCATGCTGCAGCTTCTGGTCTTTAAGTTCTTTTTGGATAGCTAAACATGCATAGCAATTATGCACTCACTGTAGTGCACATTTTCTGGCTGAAAACAAAAAAACTTAGTGAAAGCTACATTATTCTCTCTTTCAAAATTAGCAATGGCAAGAGGAAACAGCTCTAAAATCCACATTCATCTACTTGGGGCAAAAATAATAATGGAAAATATCAAACCAAAGCTATTTTGCAGAATCACTATAAGATGTAACAGAAGAAAGATGTGAATGAACTAGTTAACTGAACCCAGATATTTTCTGCTTCCTCTCACCACATATATTCATTGAAGCTTAATGTTTTTCCTGAGGTATTCTTCATTTCAAATTGTTAAAACCTTGAATTGTTTTGCAAAGGCAGATACTGAATAATATACTCTGGATTATTAGGAATTGCGAGGACAGGTAAGATTTGATCTGTGCCTTCATTTCACTCCATAAAAGTGCACTTCATAGTAGCAGTGAGGACAAGGGTCACTGAAGAGCTTTGTTGAGTTTTAGAGAACTGTAGCAGAAATATTAAGATTGGCATGAGCAGAGACTGTGTGGCTGCAGGTGCACCCAAAGGAACAGAAGGGCCATAAGACTGGTGCATCTAGTGGCACTCAGATGAACAGGTCACAGACATCCTAGTACAGCACAGCTACTTGCAATTTCTCAGGACAACTAGAAAGCCAGGAACAGCCTACACCCAAACTAAAATACACAAACAGTAGTGGCCTGCATCAAAGTGGGAAGATAAAGAACAGACTAGAGTCCTAGGCTGCCCAAAGAAAAGGATAAAGGATGGTGAGAAAAACACATGGACTCACAAAGGTGGCTCTCCATCCTATCCCAATGGGATGGGCTAGGATGGAGAGGCACAAATCATCAGCAGCTTCTGAAGGGCACAAAGAAAGTCAAAGGCCAGTCACCCTCCCCAACCCAGGCAGCATGGCAAGGTCTCGGATTTGGTGTCCACCTGGAGGCACCTGTCCTGGTGATTATCAGAAGTACAGCAGGAAAATGTAAGTGAAGTAAGACTTCTTTTAAAATAAAATGACATTTTCCTCCTATAAGGGTTCATATGGAGCTTGTAGCAACAGTGTAGCAGCATTATTTTCTACAGCATAGAGGAAGTGATTCTCCAGATCCCCAGAGCAGTAAGATGAGCTCCCTCGTGGGAGCAACTGCAATGAACACTGTCACTGAACTGCACAAGTTTATGGGGGCAAAAGACAGGTAAAGATATCAGGTGGTTACCTCAGGAATTATCTCCCCAAGAACAATAAACAGCTTTTAAAATGCTGTGCCTTCCTAGGAAAAAAGGTGCATAGTCAGTGTCCAGCTATGCATAGCCCAGCTAACATTACGGACGTGGCTGGGAGAACAACTGATTAAGAGTGCTCTTCTCCATCACCTCCAGGACTTAAGGTCCCTGGAGCACTACTGTGCTGCACATGAGCTGAACAACCGCCTGCAGCCCTGTCACATTTTGCCTTGCCCTTGCTGCACGCTTAACAACTTTGTGTGCATTAATTAGTTAATTAGTGCTAAAGAAATAACTACTTCTGTTTATATTGTTGTGCGCCCTGATGCCCGCCCTGGTGCCCTGGACTCGGACAAACCAAAGGTCCAGTGGTTTGACTCTGCAAGGGCCCAGGAACCATAAAATGGCTGCCCACCCCAACATGGCTGCCCTGAGGCAGCTTGGCGGGAAAAGTCATTGGCTGTGGCGGGAAAGACGTGACACCCTGCACGTCTGCAATGGCCGCCGCTCTCCCCTCCTCCCAGCTACCTCATCCCTTCTGGCTGGCCCATGTTCGCCCTCCACGCCCACCTTCCCCCTCATTCGCTGTTCCATCAGTTTCCCCGCCTCTGTACCCCCTCTCAAATGCTCGGTTATTGGTTGTTTTAAGCTTGCTCCACCCCCGTTGTCTCTGTATAAAACCCCTTGCCCGAAGCTGTTTGGGGCCCTTCTCAGCTCTTCTCTGCCTTCTCCCTATCCTCAATAAACCTGTTCCTGTTCCCCTGAGGAGAGTCCCTCTCCTTTCTCCCGTCTCCTCTGTGCCTTTGGCATCGGTGGCCGAGGTGAGCCTCACCCAGGATCTCGCCCAACCTCCCGCTCTCACTCAGCCTCCCACCTCCTCCACTGTGGTGAGGCAAAATTGCTCGGTGCTTTGTCCGCACAAGCTAGCCCACCAGGACAGCACTGCAGCATGTTTAGAGCATTTATTTGACAGCTATCATTATAGCATTCAGGTTGATTCGTCAGAAAGGATTTTCTTGTGCTATTTTTCTATGGAGCGCTTCACAAAATTTATATCAGGAAGTAGAAATAGTCTTTACTTGGGGCTGGTTTGAGACTTAAGCCAAGCAGGGAGGTACCTAGTGCAGTAGCAGCAAAAGAACAAAGACTTTTTTGGCAGGCAGCCTTGGACCTACCACAATTCCAAGGCTGCTGTGTTTAAAAATGGTTTCTCTTCCCTGCTGCTGCTGGTGTGCCTGTCATGGCAGCAACAAGCAGTGATGCTGTCAGTGACTTTGGGGCATGAGGTGAAACCTCCTCCTTGCAGCCTTTCCCCTGCCACCCCCATGGCCCCTTCCCTCCCGTCAACCACTCCATCCACCTCCTTCCTCCACCCGAGTGGCCGCTGCCTGCTGGGGGAGCAGGGGCTGGTGCAAAGCACGCTGTGAGGCAATTTATGGGCAAACTGGTTGTTAATGGGCTTAGCTGCACTGCGTGAAGGCCCCATTCCTTTTCAATCAAAACATTCGATTCCTTCAGGGGGTTTGCACTTAATGTGATAGGGAGTTCAGTTGCTCTGCAGTTAATAAATGTATCCTACTAGTCACTGTTGTACTGAAGAAATATACTTTGGTTGTTTTACATTTCAAGGCACACGGTTTGCTTAAATTCACCAGCACTTATTTCCTCAAGCCTGTTCTATATTCATTACGTGCTTATGTTTCCCCTACTTCTATGCATTATAGGGATGCTTGCCATGAAATATATTTCCTTGGATTCTGGAATCTTCAAAACACCTCAGGTATTTTCACAGAAATCATTTTATTTTCTTCCAAGTGAAGTTTATTAAAATATCCATTGCTACAGGCTGTAGTATGTGGAATGGAGCCATAACTTATACTTAACAACCTTTTTCCAGTCTTGCTACTGATAGCTGAATAAATTTAAACTCTCCTTTTGACTGTGCTGATTTTTGGATGTGGCATTTCCCTTACTAACCAGGGTCATTTTTTTTAATGGCCATCAGTGTTCTTACAGGACATGTGATTAAGGATCATTTCTGGTCTCTCACAAGCATAGAATTCTTAGTGCCTGTTAGGTAGCAGCAACTGTGCTTCTGAAATACACACTATTTATCTATTAAATTCCCCAGCACTTTATCTTAATTACTTCCATTTTGTCTATTCTATTTTCCCATTACTTACCAACACAGCAAACGATGACCTGAGGTACTTGGAGACTGCCATAAGAGCTGCCATAAGTGCTGCTATCCAAGGTTAATTAATTTGTAACTCTGGACATTACCTCCAAGGCACATTTCTTGCCTCCTCTGCAGTGAAAGAGCTGTAAACCAAGTGCTGCACCTGTGCTTCATAGGGATAATACTCAGGTGATTTCCTGTTTTCCAAAGCCGTTGATTGACCAGTCTGGATTGTGTGACCTGTTCCCTCCACACCCTGCATGGCACCAAAGCACCACGTGGCTGTCACTCTATGTCCACTTGACTTCCTGGTGCAGAACACCTCTGTGTCAGCTTCGTGCTCTGCATTTCACTCCTTTGGCTGTGCTTCAGTCTGTGCAGTCTGTAACAGAGAAGGGTAAGATTACCATTACAGATATAAAGTAATATTATATTAAAGATTGTAATCTCCGAGGAGGAGAGCATACAAAACAGTACCAAAACTAGATAAATTTCAGCTGAAATTATCGGTACTTTCTGGAACAGAAAAGGTAGATCACAGAATAAGGGGTTTGTCCATCTCTAGATGCCTCCATGTCAGGGTGGGATGCCTCCTGAAAAACTGTTTTAAATGGGCCTAAAACTGCGTGGATCAGCAGGAGGCAAAATGCATGGATTGCTCTGACTTCTATAGTGAGGAAGCTAAACCAGAATAACAGTTGCTTCTTTCTTTAAAATCTTGAACCTATGTTTATTTTCTACACTTGTAGCCTTTTAAAAAATTTCTGGTTATTATGAGCTCTCCAACCTGCACATCTCTTGGCCAAAAAAAATTGTTTTGTTTAAAAGAAATAGGAAGGGACCACAGCCAAGAAACAAAATTGCCAGCTTCTTACATGACTGCTGATTGTGAGAACCCGGCAAGAGGAAACCGAAGACCCTCCAAAACTGGAAAGACTGAAAAAGGCTTTTCCCTCGCTGTATTTGAAAAATACTTATGAGTATGATTTTGAGGACAGCACTGAAATCAGTAAGAAACAGAAGGGAAATGAAGGACAGAGTCTAAGCACTGCAAATCGTGCTTTTGCTTTGTTTCTCTTTTCCATTATTTGCATTGACTACAATATTAATGTAAGACAGTAGTAGCTAGGGCACTTCTTGAAGACTGTTTAGGAGATCTTTTCATTTTTGCTTCCAAGGACAGAAAATTGAAGCAAATGAAATATGACTTGTATGAGAGTCTGGATGAGAATAAACATATATTGTATTCCCAGTACCTATGTGACTAGGTAATATTACAAGATATAGAGAAAGAAGATCCATAATGCAAGAAAATAAGCAACAGAAGCCAAAGGAAGAAAAGAATTTTAAAACCCCTCAAAATCTGATATTGTTCCATGCCTACATCACTCTATTTAGCTTTGCAAATTACAATTTTGACCTGATTGTTAACTTTGCTGAACAATTTGCAATGTATTGTCTTTTTTCTGTGCTTATATAAACTGCCAACGAATCAAGACACTGTGTCAAGGCAAATCACTGCATTTGTATTACGTATTTCACTTGCTTTAGTCCAAATAACTTCAGTGTATACTGACATCCAATATTCAAATATGCAATATAAATTTAATTTGCAGTCTCTTGCATTTCTAATGCATGGGAAATTTTAAACAGCGTGCAACCATGTTAAATATTTATAAAAACTCACAGGACTGCAAAGTTATTGGGTATTATAATTTGCTTCATACATAAACATGACAGTAAAAAGGAAAAAAGTAAGAGAGTTCTACCCCATGGCTTTATTATTAAAGGTTGTTTGAAAGAAGTTTCAATATTAAACAAAAAACCAGTTTATCAGGCACCTGAAAGTTCACAGAAGGCAGGATGCACAAGCAATAAAGGGGGAGAAGTGAGCTCTGTGAATCCTCTTCAGAGAGCAGTGATTTGGGACGTGAAGTTGCACCTCAAGGGCTGCTCATTCCCTAAAGCATGGTAACTAAAGTGAATGTGGCTTTTTTCATACCCTTGTCGTAGTTCACTCCAGCCAGAAGCCAAGCCCCACATAGCCACTCACTCACTCACTCACTCACTCACTCACTCACTCACTCACTCACACTCACTCATGCCTCCACCAACAAGTTTGGGAAGAAAATCAAAAGGGTAAAAGTGAAAAAACTCACGGGTTGAGATAAAGACAGTTTGATAGGGAAAGCATAAGCCATGCACACAAGCAAAGCAAAGCAAAGCAAAGCAAAGCAAAGCAAAGCAAGGAATGAATTTCCTGCTTCCCATGGAAGGGAAGTGTTCAGCCATCCCCTGGAGAGCAGGGCTCTATCACCTGTAACACTGACTTGGGAAGACAAATGCCATCAGTACAAATGTTCCCTCCTTCCTCCTTCTTGCCCCCATTTTATATACTGTCACATGGTCTGGAATATTCCTTTAGCCAGTTTGGGCCTCCTGTCCCAGCTGTGTCTCCTCCCAACCTCCCAAGCATCCCCAGGCTCCTCCCCAGTGTGGCAGCACAAAAAGCAGACAAGGCCTGGGCTCTGTGTAAGCCCTGCTGAGCAATAACAAAGACATCTCTATTTCATCAACCCTGTGTTTAGCACAAATCCAAAACACAGCCCCATTCCAGCCACTGTGAAGAAAATTAACTCCGCCCCAGCCAAAGCCAGCACAGCCCAACAAACCAACCACTCCTGACTGTCCACCTGGCACCGTGCGCAATCCCAGACAGAGGGAGTCAGAGTGATGGATGGATGACCGTGGCTACCCTCCTTGGCTCCAACTAACTTCTCTTTGAGCTTTGCCAAATATCATTAAAGAATTCAGCCTTCAGGCTGATGTAGTATATATTGGATAATTTTAAATCAGCTGAGCTATATGCAGTTTCTAGTTGTAATCACAGCTCAGCAGTGGGTATAATGTCACTGGGTTTTTTCCTGACTTGAGTTATTTATATATGGAAAGCAGTTCTCACTTCCTTAAATCTTTTGGAAGAACTAAATGGCAATCCCCCTGGCTCCCTTCTTTAAGAGAAGAGAGGTAGATTGAGGCATTAACTGGTGAAAAGACCTTCGTGCAGCCTAACAGAAATGGAAGAGGAACAGGGTATGTTTGGATTCTTTTCCAGCATCTAAAGAACATGCTAACAAAGAAGAGGCTCAGGGAACCAAACCAAGTTCCAATAATTTGCCTGGTTCCCATGCTCAGTCTAATGCTTTCTGATTTCAGGAGATAGTGAAAAACAACAATAACAACAAAAAAGAATTGTGTTCACACTTTTACCCTTACAAACAGTAACATAAGAGTGACTGCGCTGAGTCAGAACAATGGTGCATCTAACCCAGTACCCAGCAGTAAACCCCACTTTAAGTAAATAGCACCAGAGCAGGAATACAATTGTTTACATTCCAGCTCTTTACATACCAGGGTACTACAATGTAATTTAGCAAAATGGGAGGCTAATGATTCAATATTCAGTTCTGCATATCACCTCAAAGTACAATGTTGGTAACGTGCAAGTGCGGTGAGGCCACAGTCAAAAAACCTGAAATCATAGAAACCCATTGAACCAGGCATAAGACATAGGCTGTTAATCAGGGGTAAAATGCAAATTGGTGCTCCTCCCCAAAAAACCCAACAAGTCAACAAACAAAAAAGGTCATAATAAATCCAGAGGATAATTGAAATTTCTTGAAAGCAGAATTCCCATCATTATTATAATGCTAGAAGAAGAGTTCCCTAGTGTTCTTGCTATAATGAAGCACAAGAAAACAAGAAAAGTGTTAAGAACATGTTTTCTCCTCCATTAGACAATTATCAATTGTTTTATTCAGCTGTTAAATCACTTGATACAGTGAAACATAATATAAGAATACACAAGATATAGTGCATTACCCAGGAATGAGTCTCTGGAGGACAAGGAAAGGGTGGAGACACCTGGAACTACCTAGTTTTTCTTCTAGAAGACCTTGTAGTTCAATTACAATTGGGAATGCTGTTTTATGTTACCTGTGGGCTAAGACGAAAAATAGTAAAAGGTGAGGTTGTGTTTACTACTACTCCATTAGTGAGCTGCAGCATCGGTTACACACTGTCTGACTGGGCCCAGGGCAACAGGAAAATATTGAACCATTTTGTTCAGAACCAGGAGATGGATGAGGCAGGATAGGGCCAGTTGTCCACGCAGAGTAGGGATGAAATGCTCAAAATCATTCCAGGGAAGCCCTAGATCCAGAGTTTCCATCTCAGCCAAGCAAGCTGTGGGGAATTTGTTAAGCCTTTGATAACTTTAAATACAATTCGTGGCAAAATAAAGGCAACTCTATTTTTCATTTTGGCCTGGCAGTTGGCAACCGACCCAGCGATTCATAAAAAGTCAGTTAAATAAACTGGAATGCTGCTAAATACTCCAGTCTACCATGTTTAGAGGTTTTAACTGCAAGTGAAAAAACACAATACAGTTACCTGAGCAGTGGACTTTGGCTGACAGAAATAAAAGGAAAACTTATCACCTGGCATCACATTCAAAGGAGGACATAGATAAAAAGTGTCTTCCTTCATCTCCTTTACCACAACATCATTGATCTCTTCCAAAAATAGAGAACAATATGAATCTTTTACAATATCATCGCTGTGGCTTCTTGCTCAGTGGTAATTCGACTTGAAGTTTGGGAAGAAAAACCAATACGCGAACTGAAGCAGTCCTGTACTCTGCCATTTTTATCAGTCTTCAGAAACAGACTTTTTCAACTTCAACAATGGGAAGTATCACTCCAAAGTACCAAATTTATCACACAACAAATATAAATCATACAGAAGAACACAATGCAGTATTCTAAACGTGGAATCAATATAGTTCTCAGCAATATAAAATTCTTCTGTAATGAACAAAATAAAGAGAAGAATTAACTATATATGGAAAGCAGGAATAGAGACTGTACCATCCCACATTCCACCTCAGCAGGAAAATGATAGATTATACTTGTCATGATATGATTTAAGATTTATGCAAGAAATTCAGAAATACTTCCACAGACTTATGCAAGAAGTTCAGAAATACTTCTTTAGACTCATCTCTTTTTTTGTCACAATACTCTCACATTCAGTTCAAAAATATATAATGTTTAGTGAAAAAATACATTATAAAGAAGTAAGAAATGCAAGTATACATTCCAATATATTACTAATTTTACAAACCACAGCCTTATAAGAGCCATCACATATAAGAGAAAGACACTTCACCAAGTATGAAATCAAGAACCTAAAACCATAAGCAAGCCTCCAGTTAAAGAATTTTGTTTGCATTTAGAGTAATTTCTCCTTCATTTGCTCCATCTGTCTGCGGGACAGGATTTTTGGCTTGTCCAGATGGAGGATAACAATACTGAGATACTTGCGAAAAAATAATTGGGAGAAACCAAGTTTGGGATAATAAAAGAAATACTTTGAATTTACAAAGTTCACTTCTAATTAAATGAAAACTGCCTACCACATTGTCTCTGCAGGTGTAGCAAGGCCTATTTCTGGCAGCATTACGGCAGCTCAGCCCAATTAAAACAAATGCGGTGAGCGCAGCAGCCCTCAGGTGACCTCGCTGAGCACCGCGGGGTATTCCTGCCAAGAAAAGCCTCACTTGCGAGGGTCATGTGGTTTGGCAGCGTACACACTGGAGTAGCTGCTGATGGGAGCAGGAGGGAGCAAGCAGCAGGTTTGTCTCAGGAAAGCAGTGTTTTTCCTGGGACATGACAACTCAGAGAACACAATGGTGAGGAGCCCTGGCTTTTGTCACTGGTGGGTGAGCAGCATCTCATCACTGCAGCTCGGCCAAGCCAAGGGGAGCATGACTTTTAAGCAACTTGGTGCCTTTCCAGTTTGTATGGTGTTTGGGTACCTTTAATGCTGCAAGACCTGGTCAGAGATTTCTTGCAATCTGAGCAGATCCATTTGGCTCCAAAGTGACTGAGACTGCTTCCTCTTCACATTGATCCATTCTCTTTTTAAAACATGATGACCTGGGAGATGTGCAAGCTCCTGTTTGCAGTCTTTTCCATACTTCCTAGAGCAGAATGGATTATTTTCAGTTCCTTTTTGCAATTTTAATTCTCGCCTGTCTCTGATTTTTCCCTCTGAAGGTTTGTAGGCATATGTTACTACAGAAGGGGAAGTCAGTTGCTGATTTTTTAGGAAGAGTGAAGTCACCCACAAGTCAGTACTGATGAAGTTTGTGGTTTTTCATTTATTTCCCTTACTGATCATTCAAAGTTTCCTTTGGTGACAGATGCTTGGCTGTGGCCTGATAAAGTCTCCTGGGCTTCTGGGGCACTGTGTGACTCTGTCATTGACAGAGGTGTTCTTCAGTGCTTCCTTAAGGGGTTTCTTTCCCATAATTTGATGCAAATCAACACAGTCCAATTTTAAGCAGATCAGCTGATTAACATCAGATGAGAATCTGCCATCCTCCATTTTAACTTCCTGGAAAACAACTAGTAATTCAAGGCTTTCCTGCCTAGCAATCAGCAGTCAGTCATATAAGCACTTCCTCAATTAAATGCAAGCTCGCGAAAAAGTTAGAAGTCCACCAAAAAAACCCCAGCTACAAGAACAGATTTCAGAATGATAATCCTTATGCTGAAGTGCATAATGCTACTGAAATATGTATTCAGAGACCATTCCTGCATAAGTACAATAGCTGCTTAAATTCCCAGGGAAGAAGATGATTTGTATAAGATTTTGCTATCCAGTGGCAGCAACATCTTTTTTGCATTTTTCTCTTAAATAGCATATACTGGCTATCACTGTCATTAAAAACATACATTTTTAAAACCCCTTGAGCCACTGTTTCTACTTACTCTCTTTGAGGATGTACTAGCTTGTAGCATGGGAACTTTCATCATATATCAATTAGTAAGTGAAAGAGAACTACTGCACATGTTAATTTACTGTTCTCATTAGATAGAGCTGAACAGCATTAACACTGATGAGCCTAATGAAATGAATATTATATCTCTGTGGATACTCTGAGTCAAAGACAGAAAACTACCTGCAGGAATTTTCCACACTGAATTTTGAGTGGAAAACCAGCTCGTACACTCACACAAATCCACAAAAAAATTCAATTTAAAAAAATATTTAATTTCTTAAAAGAATTTGTTTGGGAGAGATAAATTTATTTTACTGAACAGAGCAAAAGTGCTTTTTTTCTGCTAAATTTTTCATTACTTGCTTTGTATCACTTGTCCCAGAGCCTCACTGTTAGGGAATTTGGAATGTCCCAGTGCCCCCGGCTGTGGTTATGCAGCCATCCGTGGGAACACTAAATAATGTCACAACACATGAAAACTGTATTAACTTCCCAGCAAGGGGAAACTGGAGGGGCACTTCTCTTTGCTTATCATCAATTTTGCTTCCAGTTTGCATGAATTAAACAGTGATGTCTGCAAAAGGACTTGAGAGCTTCAGCTCGTATTTAAGTGGGGCTTGCACACTTCTGATTCAGCTCATGGGCACATGAAAGCCAAAGGATGTCTATGTTTTCAGAGTAATACAACAGTATGGAATCCCTTCAACCTTTATTACTTACTCAAAATCCAGATTATTGAAATTTATTTTCTTTTGTCACAGTAGAAGGCAGAGTGATACCAGCCAGAAATATATGTATACAAGGTAAATGATATTTGACTATGAGCAGGTGGCGTCACAAGAAAATTTGAGGTAAGTGAGATAGAGAGTAAGTTTGTTAAAAGGGGTAGAAAAGGTAGGAAAAACCTCCTCACTGCCTAGAACTGAGAAGCAAGATGAAGCAGAGAAGAGGTGAAAAGCAGAGAGGATGGAGTGTGTCTCCAGCCAGATTTGGAGAAATGCATCATTCTTAACTCTACATAATGAATTCCAAGCAGTCATGAAAAAATGCAAATCCCTTGCCCTAAAGGCAGAGGTAAAGCAGAACAGTTCTGCCTGATAGTACCAAAAGACAGTTCAGAAAAAAGAGTAAGAATTCCACCATTTACTTGCAACTAAATCTTGCCTTTCAGCCATCCTCAACAGAGGCATAATTCAGACTATTTCTGACCTATCTGAGGCATGGGCTAGAAGCTGTCAGGGTTGCCTGTCTGTGGTGAGTTAACCTTGGCTAAATGCCAGGTGTCCATCAAGCTGCTCTATTACTCCCTTTCTCAGCAGGACAGGACAGGGAGAAAATAAGGTGGGAAAAAACTTCATGTGTCAAGATAAAGGCAGTTTATTAAAGCAAAAGCAAAGGTCACGTGCAGAAGCAAAGGAAAATGAAAATATTTTTTCCCTACTTTCCATCGGCAGATGATGTCCAGCTGCTTCCCAGGAGGTAGGCCTTCAGCAATTGCTCTGGAAGACAAATGTCATAATAACAAATGTCCCCCTCCTCCTCCTTTCCCTTAGCTTCTATTGTTGAACACATTTCATACGGTACAGAACATCCTTTTGTTCAGTTTGGGTCAGCTGTCCTGGCTAGGTACTCTTTCAAGATCTTGCCCACCCTGAGCCTGCTGGTGAGGGGAGAAAGTTGGGAAGACAGCCTTGGTGCAGCAGTAGCCAAAGCCCTTGTGTGTTATCAGCACCTTTCTAGATACCCATACAACACACAGTACTGTGAGGGCTGCAGCGGGGAAAATTGACTCCTTCTGAGCCAGAAGCAATACACGGTCATCACCAGATCTGCAGAGGAGTCTCTATGAAGGAGACCAGCTCAGTTGCTTAACTAATGCAAATTAGTATCGCTTCATTATCTTTATAGAGCTCTGACAAATGTATATCAGCTGAAGATCTGGCTTACTCTGTCTTGTTCTGCTTCAAGCAAACACACTCCTTTTATCTCTATTTTAATGCAAAGCACCTAATAAAACCTTCATTTTGACACAAGTGGGCTGCATGAGTGAGAGAGAAAGCTGATAAGCTTCTCAACAGTTGGCAACAAGATCCTCAGCTAATGAGTAAAAAATCTGAATCATGGTCTTACTCTTCTGATGACGAATATTTCTACTAATTGATGTCAGTAACAGAGGCCTTGAAGAGAGACTAGTTGGGGTAGGAGATGTAATTCTGCTGGAAGGAATTACAGACTGTAAGCCCATCTTCAAAGAGCTACAAAGAGACCCAGGCATTTCGGTCAAAGCTTTCACCTGGACTGATGTGAGCTGCACAGCCACGACTGTTTAGTACCGTGCTGTTGATTGCTGCATTCCCACAATACCAACCTACCCTCTTCTTGAGCCACATGCCTCTTCCTGAGAAGTGGCATGCCTTGCCAAGAACTAAGATAAGACGGAGGGCTTGGGCAATGTGGTCTCAAGTGGGGCCTACGTGACCTCCTGCCAACCACCAGGAAGCTTCATTCTGACAATACAACCCATCAAGTTGAGTTCCCTGGATATCCAGTAAGAATAGCTATGCAGTAAGGGGTGCTCCCAAGACAGTTGATTTCCCTGTGAGCCAAATATGACATCCTATCTACATTCAGTATTTAATTCTAGGGCTCAGGCTGGGCTGTGAGACAATGAGCTAATGACTCAGGTGCCACCGGTAAACCACCAAATGTTTCCTTACATCCTCAGATTGCTAAATACCTTCCAAATCTGGGCTCCAGATCCTCTTTTCAGCTCTTGGGAGAGCTGTCATCCTTTTTCCCTTGGCAGAGACAATCTGCCACACTGACAGTTCACTCTGCAGTCCATTCTGGGCAGGAGTAATGCCTCGCTGAGCCTAGAGCACCATCCTGCTAGTTGCCACCATGGGCATGGAGAAAAAAGAGAAGATCTAAGAGACTGGCTTCACCCTTCTCAATTTCAACAAACATTTGTTGTCCAGTGTGTTGTTCAATGTAAAAAAATTGGAAATACTTAATAGTAAGAGCCACTTCAGCTTCACATTTTCTTCTGTATTCCCAAAGTAGTGCACGCAAATGCTCAGCTGGCTCAGGTGGTCCTAAACACCTGCTGCAACCCCTCTTGTGCCCTAATTCCTAGCACGAGACTTGGCAAAGCACAGGAGGCAACCAGCTCTTCCCCCATCGCAGAAAGCCAGGTGGTGATTGCTGAAGCAGCATGGATGCTGACGGAAGAGTGAGTAAGACTTCAGATAAATAAAATCTATGTTAGGATTTCAAGCATCCCACACCATAGAAGGATCCAGGAATCCTGCTAAAATGACACCATCCAGTTGATATTTTTCAGATATTTTTGAACTCCATTTCCTTATCACTTTTTTAAAGGCCAATTTCTTTGTTAACGTGTAAAAGAGTATTTGAAAAGGTCTCATATCTATGTCCTATATGATAAAACAGCTAGTGGTTTGCATGAGTGATTTAGAGATTGCTTCCATCTGCAGTATTCTAAATACCATGTCTCATTTCAGAAGAGAAAAGTGGCATAAATATGTGACTAAGTGACATAACAAAATTGACACCTAAGGAATAGCATTTTCTGCATGAGCTCAGACTCAATAGAAGTGAAGCATATATTTTTCATGCTAAAAGATACTAATCTGAACATTCTGCAGAAATGAGGCCCATTGACATTTACCTGAGGAAAAATGATACAAAAATTCTATGTGTGGACAAAATAAATGCATATTCTCTTCAAACACTGCCAGTGATCTAAAATTAGTCTGGAATCATAATTTGATTAGAATTGGCAGAAACTGGTTCCAGTTAAACCAAAATATTTTTGATGTAACCAATGTGTGCAATAGGACTTTTCTTTCCAACAAAGTAGATTAGTAGAGAAAATACAGGAGAAATTCTCACAGCAAAACTTTGCAAACAGAAGAAAGCAGTAATTTGCTGTCTCATAGCAAAAGGGAGTCCTATGAGAAAGAGGATTATCTTCAAATTTGTTAGAATCCAGAATTCTCTGTTTTGACCCCTCAAATTGATGGCAGCATGTTATTAAGAATAAACCTGGATCTGTTGAAGAAATTACCACAACAACAACAAAACCTAGGCAGAAATAACAGTGAGTATATCCAATATGCATATATATTTGTTTTTCTTGTTCACAAGCACCATCTGGAAAAGCCTCGTCCACATAAATGAAAGAACAAGGAAAAAAAAGCATTTTCTTCCCCGTATTGCATTAATGTCTGAACTTCATGAGGAGACGGGTCAAACTGAGTGGCAAGTTAAATTTTGCAGCAGCAACACAAAAAAACCACAAACAAAGCTAAAATTGTGAATATATTGTATCATCTCATGTGCTTTGGTTTTATTCAGAAAAGCCCAGAGGAGTATTGCTGGATAGGTTCTCAAATGCGTGTCTGCCTGCCTTATGGTTACTCTGGAGAGGCGCTCTTCCAGCCTGTACAAAAACATTTCCTCTCTTTCCTGGAAATGCTGGTGAAAACCTGACTGAAGATTGTAACAGAGGTCTTGGCATTACTACCCAGAATTAAAGGATTTCTCTATGTGCTTGTGTACTTGTAGTTTATAGATCCCAGAGTGGTACTTCCCTTTTTCCAGACCCACGTGCAGCTCAGAATACATTATATTGTCAGGACATTCCCTGGAGAGTGGCTCTGTAGAATAGAATAGTCCGGCTGGTGATGCTGTGCTTGATGCACCCCAGGACATGGGACGCCCTCTGGGCTTCCAGGGCATGCTGTTGTTTTGTGCTGAGACTGCTGCCAACCAGCACCCCCAGATTCCTTCTGCTCTCCAGATACTTCTCTCCCAATTCATACTTGTGCCTGGTGTCGCTCCATCCCAGGTGCAGAATCCAATATTTGGACTTGTTAACTGTGGTGCCATTAATGATTGCCCAAGCTTCCAATCTACCTAGACTGGAGCCTGGAGCCTTGTGGTCTCCATTCCCTATTAGTTCAGTAGACTATATCTGGTTATGTGTAGCACTTTCCAGTTGTTCTGACTGAATGTGCAGATTTTTTCAGATTATTTCTCCATTTTCATCTATTTTCTGCCTTGCAGCATAACTATAGTTCTGTTTGTTTTCTTTAGTATAAGCACCCTATCTGTTCCTTCACCTAGACCACTGCTGACAGCAAAATCCTGCAGAGCTGCATAAATATATCTTCCCCTTTTGTCAAGAAAGTGCTGAAAAGTATTTCTCGAGCACAATTTTGCTTGCAGGTTAGGGTTCTTTCATCTAAACTATGATTCTGTAGCTGGCTTGTGAATATAATGTTAAACATTGTGAAAAGCCTTACTAAGAACCAGGTATAAGATATTCACACTCCCATTTTACCCACAAATGCCATTATTCCACTGTAAAAAGAGTTACTTGGATCTGTGAAGAACAAGTTACATGGTACAAGTTAGACAAGAAGAGAGTTGATGGCAACTCCTCTCATAATTTTCAGGTTACTTATGAATGTGTTGCTGAATTCTCTGTTCCGGAGTTTTTCTGGGTATTAAAGTTATTCTGAGTGGAATATAGCTCCTTTGCTTCTCCTCACCCTTGTTCCCTCTACAGAAAGGGGGGAAAGCAAAAATGATGAGATCAATTTATGACACTTCATCCATTCCCTCTGTGGATCCCCAGAGGTGGTTGCTGCTGGCTCCCACGCATTTTTAGCATGTGGTTTTTCTGTCAAAGAATGAAGTTCATCAGGTCCAGAAGAGCTACAAACATCTTATCTACGTATCTTATTTACCTCTAACTGAGGCAGAGAGTTTATTGCTGGTATTATCTTTGCTAATCTCTCTTTCTTGCTGCCTCTTCTACTAGTGATTGAAAGGTAACACTGCCTACCTTGTTTAATAGTTAATTAAAAACCCCAAACCTTCTGCAACACTTCTTATCCTTTATAAAATGTAAGGATGGGAAATATTTCCTGAAATTCAATTAGAAATTCAGTTTATAAAAATTCAATACCATTCATAATTGCAAATGGTTCAGGCATGCAATGGAATAAATTACTGTCTATTGTATTTCCTTTAAATCCTAGTTAACCTCTTGCTTCTTCTAAATTGGAATAAAAGCAGAGGCATGTAGAATGAGAATACCCTCCGAATATCAATATAAATTGACTGAAATACATTGCTGAGGATGCAACTTGCATGTTAAAAAAATCACTTCAGTTGTGATATAGAACTTGAAAGTGGGGGAATAATTCAATAATGATAATGAAATTTCAACTTCTTAAACTGTTATTAAATGTTATGTAAATCATTGTTAATTATATTCAGTGCTGAAAATAATGCTATTGTAGATACTGTTTCAGTGGCAGCGAGCACAAGAAAAACAAAATGATGGCTTTTCTTGCCATACTGGTACTGGAAAACAGGAACTTTGACACCTTTTGATGAGTAGAAAGATATTAAACCTTAAGGGAAAAGTCAGCCCTAGATAAAACAAGTTTTTGATCTGGCAACTTCTAAAAGGTAATTTGCACTTGATCTGACTCACATATTAAAAATATACAGTAGACAATTAATTCAAAGAGTAGTGGATTTTCAAAGTCTTATTTTTGAAAGAACTAACATTCCCAGAACTAAATTAAAATGCACTTTTAGAAATACACAAGTTGAAAATGCTATTATCTTTAATATTTGAGGCCATCCTTTGAGGCTACCTTCCTTCCCTAATTTTTGCAAAAATCCTTTTTTGAAGGACTGGAGGAAAAGTTTAACTCAATTGCTGGGGCATTATTTTAGCCTTTATTCATAAAGGCGTTTGAGTGCATGCTCAATTCTCATTTAAATCAATGAAGGTTAAGTGTTTTGGTCCAGGGCAGGTCTGTGTTTACTTCCTTTCATGAGCCACCTTCAGTGTTCAATAATAAAAGAACTCCAGAATTAACTATTTCACATTTTAAAACAAATAGAGAAAACAGTCTGTAGCTGTATAAACACTTCACTTTTTTCTCTGAAGATTTTGTGTAATTAGAGTTTGCAGTACGTGGTGAAAATGGTGTAAGACAGCAGAGGAGCAGAGAGAGTGGTTCCTTATTGTTTGAGGTGTGATAGAAAAATTGCTGCAAATACTGGGTGTGAGGACTGCAGGGCTGTGCAATGCTCTGCTGAGGCACCTGTAGGGCCTCTGCTTCCATCTGGAGAAGAATCAGCTACCAAACAAATACTGTCCCCAGAAAACAAACAAAATGCTCTCCCACAACATTACATTTGCCCTCCACTTAATACATCAAGAGGAAAAACCAATAAGGCATGACAACATGCAACATTTTAAGGACAGTTGCAGTAGGAGGAGATATTAACAGTCAAGGTTAGGAAAGTAAAATAAAAACTTTTAAGGACACTTCAAATATTCAATGAAGATGGAAGGCTGCGGCTGCTCAACTTGCAGCTCTCATCAAAGCTTACACCAACTGCAGTGAGCTCAGAATTGGAGCTGAGGGCCCCAGTTGAGGAGAGCACTCAGTCAAATCCTTAAGTGTTTTGTTGACGAGGGCTAGGTTGAAGGATGTGCTTAATGTGCAGGTGCCAGTGCTCACAGGAACAGAATTGAAAATGCATGTCTCACAAGGACTGCAGTGAGAAGTTTCACATTTGCTTTCTGCAGAGATTCTGCTGGAAGAACCTTCTGCACATGGTTTGCAGAAAGGCAACACAAGCAGCGCCGTGACAGTGACAGGAAAAATGATGTATCATTTAAATAAATACATAAAGCCACTTATCATCTGCTCTACCTGCAAACCCAATTGAGAGAATTTCAATGGAATACTGGCATCATGTGGCAAGTTGAAAACACTTTAAGTTGACTATTCTTTTTTTTGTCCTTGGACTAATACAGAACATGCTGTGCTGTAGGGCAAGAAAACAACCCTTGCCTTCAGCTTATAAACAAATCATGAGGAACAGATAGTTTAAAAAGTATCTGTTGGACAGAAGAGACAGAGAAGGAAAACTGATGTAAACTATGACTTGGCACAAAAGTACATGGGCCACTTTAGCATATGTGAGGCTATTTTACCTTCTCTGCCTTCTCTATTACAAGAACTGACCCAAAGGCACAACCAAAATGTGCCCTTAAGATGGTGAACATGCATAAACAAGAGTAAGCAGTGCCTGCATTCTTAATAACATTTAAACCACGGCTTCTAAATAGTCACTTTTCAGGAGCCATTGGCTAAAAACCAGAAAGGGTCCACGGAGCTGCAGCCATGGGAATGTCCCCACTGCTGTTTGAATACCTACAGCGCTGCACTGCAGTCGTACACCCTACTGTCCCCTCGCTTCTCTTCTGTCTCTCTTACACACACGCACACACACACACGCTCAGAGTGAATCCTGCAGTCGGCATTGTTCCAACTTCAACAGGACAGGTGCTCTCACAAAAGAACTGGTGCTGCTCAGGGTCTTAAGTCATGGTACTGGAAAAAAGGAAATTGTTTGTGAATGAAAAATATCAAATCCAATGGTCTCTGATCTTTTCCACAGTGCGGAATCCAGCCATTAGTTCGTTATATAAAATATTGGCGTTGCATTACACTTTTTCCAGCACCATGTATGGGAAGACTGAGAAGGACTTCTGTAATGGAAATGCAAGACTAAGAGGCAATTTTTAGCCTCTGCATTTGCAATATGAAGCTTTTCCAACTAAGTACCAGGATTATCGAGTTCCTTGAAGAAATTTCTTTCAAGAAAGCAGCTGCCAGCAGTTGAAATCTAATAGGATAGTGCTTTAACTTGGGACATACATGATGCTTTTCTACAGCTTAAGGGCAGTACAAGTGTTTTGAATTCATATTTTTGGATTCATTTATTTATCTTAGATCAAAGAAATCAGCTAGTAGTATGCCCTTTGGTAATAAGTAATCACTTCTGTATCTTTGTAATTCTAGATAGGATGCTGTACTTGGAAAAAATACATTACATACAGTGCTGATGCTATAAACCTGGTGAATGCTGATAAGAAGTATTATTATTTCCTTTTTTTTTGTCTTGGTATGAATGAAAAGCCATTTTACATTAACTTGAAAATATCTATGAGTTCAGAATGAAATGCATTCACTTTTGGTTGCGTTCTTTAGATCTGTAATTAGGTGATAAGGCAGAGACATACAAGCTTATGTATTATTTGTTTGCAATTAGATCAACATTAATTTTTCAGCACTATTTCTTAGTGACAGCACAGCTTGAAACTTCTCAGCTTGGTGAGCAGTGATACAAACTTCCAGCAACTCATCTTTCAAGGATTGCCTAAGAGAAACTACGCTGAGGCAAAAATATCAGTATATAGTTTCAAATTTAATCTCTTATCTTTCAGATTTTGGTTGGGCATTGGTTCTATCATTTCTACAACTCAGTAGATCTTCACAGCAATCTCCAAAGAGCAAGCATGTCAAATTACACAGCAGTTAGAGTTTAAGCAGACATTGTTCTGCTAGGGGCCAGCAGCCTCTTCCTTAAATTCCTGGGAAATGTATCATCATAGTGTTCCATCTTACCTTTACCAGACAAAAGATTTTTGGAGCTTTGCTTCTTAATGTAGAGACAATTCCAGTTTCATGAAATGGTTTTAAAAGCCTTAAATGGAACAAAACCTGTGTGTGAAATTTCATTACTGGTACAAAACTGAACTGTGCCGATATGGACTGTTGGCTGCAGTTACTATATTGAATCTAGCTAGTCTCCTCTGAGAAAATGAGGATAAATACTGCCAATAAAAAGAAAGTGTGAACTGTGCTTTAGCTGTTTGGTTCATATTTAAAAGTAATCAACACAGCTGGGGGATTTGGTACAATAGAAAATGGTAATGGTGGCTATAAACCACAGTTCAAAGAGATACATCTTCAGTAAACTCAAGCATCTGCAAAAGGATATGAAAATATAACTAGATGCTTTTTTTTTTTTATTTAGGTGTTCACTAGCCTGTTTGGGGTACTTCTGCAGTCGGTTCAGGTTTGCCTTAGCTGCTGCTGTCATCAGCATTAATTACAGAGATGCTACTTTTGCTCCTACTCAGCAAAATCACAATAAAGTGTAGTCTAAGTTATGTCTCCACAACTGCAGTTGTTCACATTTTGCTGCAGTGATATTAACAGCGTGCAGCTGCTGTGGGATGTAAGATGCCTTTGTCACAATAAGTTTCTGATTAGTTGGCCATGCATGATTAGCTAAAGTCTGAACTGTCCAACCAGAAAGGCAAAGCAGACACTTCCTTGAGAGACGCATTTGTGTCACTTTGTGTTCATAATCATATCCTTGGTATTTACACACCTAGTTTGTCTTTACAGCTTTTATCAAACCTTTCATCTCAGTACCACTCACTTTCCAGCCTAACCCATATTTCTTCCCCTCTGGAAGATTGAATGAGGAAAGGGGCATTGCAGAACAGCTACTTGATTTGCTTACAGCAATGTCCTCAAAGCCATCATTTGAGGAACAGCCTGGTCCTTTATGTGCCAAAACAAGGGGGTTTGCCCCCCTTTTTTGGGGGATTTGGAGAAGGGCCAAAGATTTGTAGAGATTCTGCTATAAGGTGACAGAGATCTGTGGGCTGTTATCAGAAGAGCAGCTTCCTGCTGCTGCTAACACACATTTGTAACAGAAAAATGTCCTTGCCTTCAGCTAAACCATACAGCATTGCACACTGGGAGTAAAGAGAAGACTGCTCTAGAGGAAGAAAAACAAGAAGAAAATATATAAGGGTTATTTATCCAAACACACAAAAAAAGATAAACCTATTTTTTATTAGACTCACCAGCATGCTGAGCTCGGGACTGAGTAAACCAGGGCTTCAGCCAGAGGCTGCAGGAGGCAGAAACGGACCTTGACTGCTGCTCATGCCATGGGATGTAGCTGCTCGCCCTGCTAATCCCACTGCAGGAAAATTGACTGAGCACTGCGATGTTCTCATGTGGGCAAAGATGAACCTGTTCATACCCAAGTTAACTAGATGGCTGGGGCCAGAGCCACAGGGCAGGACCTCCACAGCAGAACCTCCACAGAGAGGTACCACGTTGTTATGGGGTGAGGCATTACTACAGACAGGGAACAGTGGCAACCAGGAAACACAGCAGGAACACGTGGACAGCATTCAGCATGGCAGTGATTGAGAGTGAGCTGGAGATGTGTACTGATGTTAAACAGGCACATTCCCCTAAGCCACCAAATTAACAGGGTATAGACTTGAGGAATTTCAAAGGAGTGGAAAAGGTGGCATGCCCTTGCTAGAAAGCCAGTGAAGACCAAAAGCAGGCATGCTGTTCAGACATTAAAACATCTAGAAAAACTGTAGCTGTAAGTTTTCCTTTTTTCCACAAGGCTGAAATTTTAGAGAAGGCAACAAGAATGCAAACTTACATACAGTTCAGCTACAGAGAATTTTTTATTCGTTCCAGCTTCAGCAGAAATATTTCAACACACACCCACAAGGAAATGCTTGGAGCAGTAAGAATTGAGGCTGTCATTCAAAAAATCTCTCACTGCCAGTTCTGCTGAGTACCTTCACATGATGGAGAAAAAACACCACAGGAACTGGTAAAGACAGAGCGTTGGGAAGGACAAAGACCTTCATAAGAAGGCAGAGCAGATGGATGGCCTTCAAAACATTCTTCATTTTTCACTGCTGAGAAGTATTAAAACTTAAAAATCACTCCTCCACCTCTGCCCAAGGTTTTAACTTTTTTTTTCTACAGAAGAAATAAATCTTACTGACTTACGCAGTTACTTGTTTTCTGAAGAAGGTTAATAGGACCTCTTAGCTTAACTTCTCCCTGTCATATCTGCTGACGCCATCTGAGAAGAGAAGCCTGCGAGGTCTAACACCTCTGTTTTGAACCACAGCTACAACAGACACACAGAGACATCCCTGTTCCCACATCACTTTTTTATGATGATCACCAAGTCTCCAGGGGTGGTCTGGACATTTGCCTTGCTGTCCAGAAGAGGAAATTATAATCACAAACAGTTCCATTGAAGAAAAAAGGTGTGGCAGAGGTGCATTGCTGAAAAATGGTTAGGAGGAATTTTTTTGAATCCCGACAGTTCTCAGTTAGACAGAGACCTGAGAGCTCCTTTTGAGAAAATTATAAACATCATCATAGAAGACGTCAGGTTAGGAAGGACCCTCAGAGACATCTAGTGTAACCCCCAGCTGAAACCAAGGCTAACTACAGTGTTAGATCAGCCTGTTCAAAGCCTTTTTGAGTTTGGAAAATTTCTGGGGGTGGAGGCACTACAGTGTCCCTGAGCAATGTGTTCACATGCTTAGACAACTTCACTGTGAAATGCTTTTGTGGTGGTGGTGGTGTGTTTCTTCGGTTCTGGAGTGGTTTTTTTTTTGCATATGTGTGTGCTTTTTTCCTTTTTTAAATATGAAGGAGTAACCTGGAGAATAATTTAACATGACGTAGTCCATTACTTAAGAACTAATAAGTTAACCACCTGTGTTCCTCACTGCGTACAGAAAGAATTCAGTTTCTCAAGAATTCTGTGGAAAGGTTACGGAGGACCTCTTGTTAGCTGAGGTGAAATTCTCCCTCTTTGTGATGGGGTTTTCCAAATACACTTCATTGCTGCAGGCCAACAAAAGGCCTCCCCATTCTTGTGCACAAGCCAGCAAGACTGTTGTCAGCACACACAAGCTTTCTGAGGACAAGCTTGGGAAGAGCCTGTCTCAGCAGACCAGCTTAGCACACACAGAGACACAACCTCTGCTCAGGCATTGGGTCTGGAGCGGCAGCAATCAGGTGCTGAAGAACAGCCTCAGACTTTCTGTTCTGTGTTAGCCAAGAATCCTCACCCAGCAGCACAAGCTGACCCTTACAGTCACCCATATTCCCTTTTCTTTTGAAGCAAGATGATGTAAGCACAGTCTAAATAAGTCAGTTCTTAAACTTTTTGTAAATCATAAGAGGAATTCAGCTATTGTGGAAACAATAACTTATCAGTTAGAGAACACAATGAGACTGATGGCAGGAAAGCCCAAATGGCCTTGATGGGAGGGAAACCCAAAAAAACCCCACTCAGTTCATCATGGTGAAAGGACAAATGTATCATTGAGCTAAGCAAATCTACGGTTAACAGACTTCTGCCTCTGATGTGAATTGCATACTAACAGGTCTGACTTGGGTCCAGAGTGTCTGGCAAACATGGGTAAAACAAATATAGCAGGTACTGAACAACTGAGTCACAGAGCAGAGAGCTCAAAACACTGTGGTCACCTCAGCATTTTGATGCCCCCACACAAAAGGACATTCAGTACTTTTTCTTCTCTTTTTATGACTTGCTAGAGAATAACAAAATTTGTTTTATAATGTAGCACCCTAATAGCTTTGGAGGCTGATTAAATGCTTTATTCCTGTGTCAGCTATTAATTTATCCCAGGGTTACCCATGGCTTTATGTTTCAAATCAATAGAGATTATCTGTTAAATAACCTTTAAGGACATGAGCGAGCAATGCAGCACTTGACTGAATGCCATACATAAACCTCCCAGAAAACAGTTTTATCTCTTATTAACTCAGCAAAATCACCACAGGCTGTCAAGGTTTGTAGGGGTGAGCTTTTTAAACCAAAAGGGGAGCATTGATTATCTGAGAGCATTTTGTTATGAACAACACAATGATAACTAACATCATACGAGTGACTTCAGAAAAGAACACAGAAGCCAAATGTCATAAAAGCAAAGGCATCCAGAAGGGCACCCTCCTCCCTTCACTCCCACCACCCAACATTTGGGCTTTGTACAGATATAAAGATCAGTCACTGGGGTGTGGGGAGAGAAAAGAGACAGATAGCAAAGCCACTCCAGGACTAGGTCCACTCAGGATAAAGAAAATTTTACAAGGAAATGGAAGGGAAGGAGGGGTTGCAAAGGTCTGACCCATCTTTGTAGTCTTTGTGGTGTCTAAACAGAATATCTGAAACTTTTGCTCAGGGAATGAAAAAGTCTTGCAAGACCAACTAATAAACAACCATCATCACACTTCCTTTTCCCCCAGAATAGCTCAGCTGTGGCTATTTAAAAAACATAATTTGAAAGATAAAATAAATCAGACTTGTCATTATACTTTTATGATAGTATATAATACGTACTGTTCCAAAATCTTCTGGACTTCTGTTGTGCTCCTGTGATGTTAGTGCTGCACAGTTCTACAAGAAAATTGCAGACAAGCAGCTATTTTGATACGATAATATTTAGAAGAACCTGTCTTCTCATTCTCTTCATCCTTTTCCCCTTAGATCTGTTCCTGGCTCCTCATTCACTAACCTAAATTCCCATGAAGTCTATATAAAACCACAGAATAATAGTCACAAGTTCTGATAAATGCCACTTTTGAGAGGGTACTGCTTCAACCTCAGTATTTCCAAAAGTGGTGAAGAAACACATTTGTTATAACTTGCTTGTCATCCACTGCTTCTGTAGGCAGTCACAAAGGCCTTAATGAAGAATCCCAAATAATTTTTTTTTTATTGTTAGAGATGCCTCAGACATGTTCAGTTTTCAAAATTTCAAAACCTATTTATACCCAGTTTGCAAACAAAGCCACACTGTTGGAAAGAGCAACACAGTAAGAGTGGCCTGAATAAATGAGAATGGGCAAAAGTCACAGGAGTGACAATTTAACAAAGTTCAGTGAGAGTTATGTCAGACTGCAGGACTCTGTGCATGCATGGGTGTACATGAACCCAAGGCCTAGGATGTGCAGGGAAATCCTTCCTCTGGTAATTAGTTTTTTATTATGTATTAATATAATGGTTAAGACACTTAGACAACAGCTTGTGAATGATTCATCTTGTTTCTTATTATTGGCAACTTCAATCAAATATTTTGCTATTATTTAACATGGTATTTGCTAACAATTAGTGCCCAGTTCTTTTTCTCTTTCCTAAGCACAAGCAACACCAGCTCGTCAGCAACCAGAGCAGTCAGAGTGATGTTTCCTCCCCTTCCCACCCCTCTTTAGGAGTAACCTGTCACACAAACAACGATTATGCCAGAGGACTGATGATACAACCTCACATCAGTGTAAAGGTCTCTGCAGGGGAGCCAAGGCACCACAGACTCTGGAGACTGAGTTTCAGCTCCGATGAGACAATAGAGCCTGTAACGAAGGACAAGAAGGAGATGGATGGAGATGGTCTGCTGGGAAGGTGACAGCGTGATGTCTGTTCCTGCTGCACTAACAAGCTGGTGCTTGAGTAGGATATCAATGACTGTGTACATAAATGTTGCCTTGCTTTTCACAGTTCTTCAATGTTTTTAATTCTATAGCTAGAATTCTCACATTCTTTCTGTAAACATAAGCCATGTTATGCTAACTGTGCAAAGATGTTTTCATTCCTTCTCCTAAGGCGGAGAAAATTGATTGATCTTTCCTTTGACCCATGTGGTTGAGGGGTGGTAATTTCACTCTCCAATCCATGGGGTTTTCTAAAAGTGTATAAAATAAAGAAGCGGCCTTTGGGGGCCGGAGCTCTCTGCTCATTTTTCTCTTTCACCTGAACTGGCTCTGTGTGTTCCTTCGTGTCCGCGTGCGACACATAAAGGTGATCCAGCAGATGTGATTTATTGGGATTCTCTACAACTGACAAGGTTCTTACAGAAAATTTATTATAGCAACTAACAAGACCTAAGGAAAGGTCCTTTTATAAATTTTTATGTTCCTATTGTTTTAATAACCAAGCTTCCTAGAAATCCCTGAAAACCTCTCCCATCAAATCTGCTGCTCTTTACAACACAGTGAAGACACAAGTCCCACTATTTACCTTTAGACCATCTAAAACCCTAAAAGAAACCTACATATTCTATCAGGAAAACCAAGGCCCTGCAAAGTAAAGAAACATCAGCTGCAATCTCAACTCTAAATTACTGGAAAATCTAAATGCCTTCCGTAGGTACCTGTAATAGGCCATGTTTTCATATTTACATTTCTGTAGACTGTGAGTCTACTTGAAAACTCAGAGTCAGCTTGGGAAAAATAAGGTGTAACTCTAGATGGCAAAATCCAACTTTCCTCTTGTAAATGCCGAAGGTGAGCAGTCCACTTCTCCAGTTCCCCACCCAGCTGTAAATATACTTGATAAGTAAATATTCTTTTACTGCTCATTTTACTTCCTTCTCTCCGACAATATCCCATTCACTCACAGATTTAGTACTGGTGGATATTGCCCTACCTACCTTGTTTTGCACTTCTCCTGAGAAGATGCCCAATCTTATGACTTTGTTAATTCAGTTGTAGGAACCTCGATTCATAAAGCTGCTTAGTAGATGGATGTTCAGTAGGACTCATCCCTGCTGCTGTCACGCATAGATTTTGTGAGTATTTAGCTCTAGATATAGCCTTTTAAATACTACCTTTCCAAACACCTTGTGGAAGCACTGTGGGAGAGGGGAACAGGAACACTAATGAGACTCAAGCTTCCTTCTTAGCCCATGAGCCTATTAAGTTATAGCAGCTTCAAATGATTGGTAGGAAAAAAATATAAAATCCTCGTATTCTTCAAGGATGATTCTTTAAGATGTTCAGCAGTAGATGGGGCCACAGAGCTCTTTCTATGCCCAGCCTGGCTGAATCCTGTCCTACAGTGGTCTCCCTTTGTCAAAAGCCCAGAGAGGACCTTACAGCATGGAGGATGTGTAATTTCCTATTCCTTCTGAGAAACCCAGCACCATTCACGGGAGAGGAGGTGAGAAGAGGAGGTGCCGTTTCAGCCTCAGGTCTTGGGCTTAGATTCCTCCATTTACAGCCTGCCCTTTGACAATAGCACTTCTCCTTTGCTCTCAGTCACTCTTTCTTCAGCTCTTCTCAGGTCTAACATGGCAGATGGCAGCAGGCAGGGCAGGGACTGGGCTAAGGAATCCACATGGGAGTACATGGAGAGCAGGGAAAGAACTGATCTGGGAAGTGGGAGGACCCAGAGACACATGAGTGTCTGTCAGCATTGACACAGCAGTTGTACAGAGGAATTCACGACAGAGCAAGAAGAATGATTTCCTATGGCAGGTGGTAGTTAAGTAACATGCACAAATTTTGGGTGGTGAAAGAGCCTGAACACCAAACAACATAAAGAACTGGAATGAAAATTTGCAGTGGCATAAAACCAAAATGCTTCGTGCAGAAGGAGCTGTTCTGATTCTACTTATGTCAGGAGCAAACTTAAGGAGTCCACTAATGTTCCAGCATGAGAACTCTGGCAGCCTTCAGTACTTTCAGGTGATTGTTTGGCAGTTTGAATAATATTGACTTTCTTCTGGCTTTCACAAGCAAATAGATGCTATTTTCCACTTACCTCTCTTCATTGCTCTTTTAGAATCTGTTCTCATGTAGAAATCCGTCATTTTTTCTTAGAGAATTAAGAACTCATACATACAAGTGATTTTGACAAGAACTAACGTACCACAAAAATCTTATTTGCAAGAATTACAGTTCTGAGGTACTAACAGTGAATCTTGCTACCTCAAATTTCTATGAGAAGTGAATGTTCAGTTATCACAAGGCCATTGCAATGTGCCAGAAATCTATTGACAAATAAACCTGATGTGGGTTCCCATCCAAACAGGCATAAATCCTTTACAAATGACAGAAACTAGACAAGCATCTCAGGGGGAGCCCATTTTACCTAATTTAGACATTCAACTTAGGAGTTATGTAAGACTGCCAGCAGTTCCATCTTTTGCAGTCTGTAGAAAGAAGTAAAATGTGAAAACATGTGTAAAACACACCAGACAAAGTTCCCCGCAGATGTGCTCGTTACCTAGCCATCTAGAAAACTAAGGCTGACCAGAAAACTAAATGTTGTGGAGTAAACTAAAGCTATAAATCCCAACAGGAAAGGGGAAGGCAACCACTAAGCAATGCACTCTAATTATAGAGCTCTTCTGTCTATTTGTTGCAGATCCTTGTATTTGTGAGAGCTGAGCTGCAAAGGGAAGGAAGTTTCAACATCCTCCATGGTTAGGATCTTGGAGGATGTGTGGGACTGCAATGGAAATTATTATTTCAGACAAGCAGAGGTCTGTTCTGGAGCTAGCAGCACTCAGTGATAAGTTATTTTTTTGGAGCTGAATGGCAAAATTGGGTCTTCACTATTGCACTGAGGCAGGTACATTCCCTTGCCCACAGTCTGCTTCTTGTATGTGATTATCAATAAATACATTAAAAAAAGCGTCCCCTGAAAACAATTAATTTGTGACAAAAGGCAAGAGATGTCACTTATAGAGCTGCCTTTATGACAGAGCAGGGGCAGAGTAGCTGAAAGTCCCAGCACCACTCACACCAAGAGATGGCAGTCACCTCTCCTGGGCAGCACCACGGTCAGGCAGAGCCCCTCAGAAACATGGAAGGGATGCTGCTCATGGGTACAACTTCTGACACTGGAGGGAAGACGTTTTATAAACTATCTTATTGCTCCTTGTTTCAAAAAGGAGCAAGAGGATTAGCAAGATCATCCTCTGAAATAAGCCAGACTCTGAAATCTGTGGTCTTCCAGACCCCTCCAGACTGGTGAGGGCTGGCATTTAGGAGCAAGGCTGAGCCTTGAATGAGAGCTATTTACTGTCCCATGGGGGGACACAGACTGGTCTTCTCCACTGTAACTTAAACACTGGGAAGCACAGACAATTTTGTACATTTAACTTCACGTCCAAAATGCATCAACACTGCATCTCGTCCCCAGGACCAACACACAAAACTCTCGATTCCAGGGGTATCTCTAGAAATACTACACAAAGCAGTCCTCTGGTTGTAGAGCAGTATCGGCAGCTGCTATTGCAGTACTTACGTCCCAAGCTCTGCAGTCTCCTCCTGCCTCTCCTCTTTCCCAGCTTGTGCCAGCCATTATTTCCCTCTGCAGCATGGTGAGGAGCAGTAACAAGATTAGTGCTGCTTGAATAGAGTGTAAATATAGAGACAAAGGATCATTTCACTGATCAGTGGGCTGTAATTTAGAAACAAAGCTAGTAATATCGTACCAAAAACCCCCCAAACAATCCAAACCCAAACTCTTTTGCTATTAGGCATATTAATTTATTATAAAATCACCACTTAAAAGCTGGGATTTCACACTGACCAAATTATAATCAAATTAAATGAATTACTCCGGGAAAAAAGATAGCAAACACATTTATATCCAACTTATTGGTATGGTTTTTATGGCAACTAAGATACAAAATTTGTAGAGAAAGGATAAGAAAATACTTTTTCAAAGCCTCAAAATAAATCCTTAAGCTTTATACACACATGATTTTACAAGAACAGCTTCTGCTATTGAATTTTGAATTTGAACAAGTGCCACTTCTGAGTCTAGATGGCAAAGAATCACAATCACAGAATATGCTGAGTTGGAAGGGATGCACAAGGATCATTGAGTCCAGCTCCTAGCTCTGCACAGAACCATCCCCAAGAGTCACATCATGTGCCCAAGAGCATTGTCCAAATGCTTCTTGAACTCTCAGGCTTGGTGCTGCAACCCCTTCCCTGGGTAGCCTGTTCCAGTGCCCAGCCACCCTCTGGGTGAAGAACCTTCTCCTGATATCCAACCTAAATTTCCCCTGACACAGCTTCAGGCCATTCCCTGGGGTCCTGTCACTGTTATCACAGAGAAGAGATCAGTGCCTTCCCCTCCTCTTCCCCTCACAAGGAAGTTGTAACTGCACTGAGGTCTCCCCTCAGTCTCCTGCAGGCTGAACAGACCAAGTGCCCTCAGCTGCTCCTCACACGGCTTCCCCTCAAGGCCCTTCACCATCTTTGTTGCCCTCCTTTGGACACTCTCTAACAGTTCAATGTCTCTCTTACATTGTGACGCCCAAAACTGCCCCCAGCACTCGAGGTGAGGCTGCTCAGTGCAGAGCAGAGTGGGACAATCCCCTCCCTTGCCCGGCTGGTGATGCTGTGCCTGATGACCCCCAGGACAGGGTTGGCCCTCCTGGCTGCCAGGGCACTGCTGGCTCATGTTCAACTTGCCAGTGACCAGGACCCCCAGGTCCCTTTCCCAGGAGCTGCTTTCCAACATCTCATTCCCCAGTCTGTCTGTACATCCAGGATTACCCATTGCAGGTGCAGAATCTGGCATTTTCCCTTACTGAACTTCCTGTGGCTGGTGATTGCCCAGCCCTCTAATTTGTGGAGGTCTCTCTGAAGGGCCTCCCCTGGAGGAGCCAACAACTCCTCCCAGTTTTATATCATCTGTGAACTTGCTTAGTGTCTCTTCCAGTTCTGTCTCCAAATCATTTATTAAGATGTTGAAGAGCACAGGGCCAAGGATGGAGCCGTGTGGAACCCCACTAGTGACAGGTCACCAGTTTCATGTTACCGAATTCACTATAACCCTTTGTGCCTGATCTGTGAGCCAGCTGCTCACCCATCCCATGATGTGTTTATCGTGGGCTGGACATTCTGTCCAGAATGATCCTGTGAGAGACAGCACCAAGATATTTATAACACTTACTTTAAACTGAATGCTTTAAATGGTATTCAGAAGAGAAAAAAAATGTCCTAAAGTTTAAGTTTCCATCAGAAGTTATAAGGTCTGATTGTTTTACTCTATTTTGCAGAAATCACATTTTCTACTAGTATTTGCTTCCTATTAAAAATATGAAGCATTTCCAGATTGTTACTCAGCTATTTTAAATAAATGTGAGGAAATCCACTGGTGCTGCCTCAAAACTGGCAGGAAAGGATTTTCCCTGGTTTCTACAGGTAATGAATACTTGGATCACAATCCAAAATCTAAAACAAAACTGTAAACCATTTTGAATAATAAGAACACTGAACTGCTTCAGTTCCACTCCAGCACACAAATATATTGGCCATTTAGCACAACTTTGATGCAGGAGCTCAGCTACAAGTCCAGTTTATTATCAATCCCAGCAACTGCAGTGTAATGCAATTTCAGGAACTATCAGGCAATTTCTCTCCAGCCAAGAAGCCCATCACATGTCCTACCTCAAGCTGTGCTCATGAGGTCCCTGCAAACAGAATTTAGCCTGGGGCACTTGTGTACCCAAAGGGCCGTGCAGACCTGAGGCTTAGGGGTACAGACACACTGTCTCAGTGGGGTTCAGCTGTTCCACACACCAAAATGGGGCTGTTAAGCTTGGCTGCTGTGCAGTGAAGTGATTTCAGCACAAAACAGATAAGCTTTGAGGGCCGCAGTTGTGAGCAAGCAATGATTTGTATTTCTTCTCAATGATAGAGAATAGTTGTCAGTTTTTCAGCTTGAAGTAGTTGCTGTCATCTAGGAAGCCATTCACTGTTGAGGAGATCAAATAATTCCCTAAATATCTGCTAAAAATTCCTTTTTTTCTTCAGGGATTTAATCAATTTGATTTATTAATTCATTATATAGAAGTAAAGCATTTGTTAATGGTGAACAAAGATGACAGAATACAATTTTTATCTAATAATACTAAAGTGCAGGGACTTAAACATGCTTTTGAAGCTGAAATATCTACTAAAAATTTTATAGTGAAAAAATTACCATTAATTCAATGCAGCTTTTTTAGTAGACTGCAGGTTTTTAAAATTTATTTATTTGTTGTAGAAAGAATGGGTTCACATGGCAAATCTCAGAAAATATTTAAGAACAGGTTAGAGAAATAGTCATCATAAAATATCTGCTGAGCTTGCATGAGTGGGATGAGATTACTCTTAGGGAATCTTTTCAATGCTCCGTCTCTTTATGAACGTACTTAAAAATATTGCACATTGTAAGAATTTCTTCTAGCCTTTACAAAGGACGTAGTGAGATTACTCTAATCAAGAAGACTATACTAAAGTAATGCAGGCCAGAATATTACAAGAGAATGAAACCAAGAAACATGGTTTATTAACAAAAAAGAAAAAAGAATTGGATTAACAGTGCAGAAAGACACTTCAATTAATAAAATAATTTTGCTTTTTCTTCCAGCAAGAGTAGAATGATTGAGACAGGGGAAATTCCATAAATATGTCAGAAAACTAGAGGGGGGAAAAAAGAAGGATGAACAAACACTACAGATACTCTATGAAGCTCCTATAAGCTTTATAATCTAAACGTACACAGCTTGTCATACTATGTTTCTTTTCAGTTGTGCTTTAATTCACACACATATATTTTGTGGATCCACCCCTCCAAGAAGGACTCACAGTACCTTAGTTCGTTTCCCTGGATGCCTGCCAGGTCTTTTCAACCTCATCTCAGATCTTCAGTCAAAACTCCCATACAACCTGCTATGTTGGGTACACTGTGTGCTGGAAGAGCGCTTAGGCCTTGTCGGCCAGAGAGAGAGCCTCGTTCTCAGACCCAGAGGTGACCCTGGGATTACAGCCAGGTCACCGGGGATGGGCTGAGAGAGCATTGTGGGTTTCTGGACAGTGTCAGCCCTGTGAGATGTGATAATTGCAGTTTCTGACCTTGTAAGGAATTGTTTACCTTTTACCATAATAGGCAATGTCTGGGAAATACTCCAGGTGACTGGGAGACACTGAGGTGAACATCTTTCCTGTTTATGTGTTGTGATATCCTGTTAGCTACTGGTATTTAAGGGAATTTCTGATGCGCAATAAAGGCTTTGCACTTTTTCCTCCATGTGTAAGAGTCCTTGCCCATGCGTGAATACTGCATACTACTTCTGGTCTGTATTCTGATCACATCTATCATGCAAGTTTCAATTAGATGAATTATGAATTAACCTTTGGGCAGTATCTCCTTGTGAAGGAGTCAGAACTTTGAACTTGGACAGTAGATAACTGAAACCAAAAAATCTGATCCTGATTACAGGTTTTTTTCAATGTTTGCTTTCCTAGTGGAGGAAAAAAAAAATGTACTTCTTCAAAATGACACACTGCCTATGACTCTCAGTGGAGACGCAAGATGTCTTGTGAATCTCCTACAAGCCAAGATGGTCAGGATCACAAGTCTTGGGTCAGAATTTTTAAAATTGTATTTAAAGCCTCTTGATGATCAACATTAAAGCTGATGCACTACTCACTAATCTGGTAACAAACATAAACAGTCTTGTTTAGATTACAGACAGAAAAGATACATCCCCTGTGTGAGACCTTCAATGACACCTTGCAATATTCGAGCACAACTTCGAGCATAAAACACCTCTATATTGCCATTTATTCTCTTTTGCTTGTGTCAAATTAACTGTAACATGCTTTAAAATAGTTCAGTAACCAGTGGACAGGGTCTTCAAGTGAGAGTCTCATTGTCCCTATGATCAAGATCAGAATAAAAAAATCTTACCTTAAGTTCTTAGATAAGAAAATTGAGATCCGAATGAGTAACTGGCAATCATTAATAAAATAATAAATAGGCTAAACAAGCTGACAGAAAAAGATTATGAGGGAGGGAAAGTGGAAACAAATCTCAGTGACAGTCCTTCACATAAACACTAGCTGGTCTGATTGAGGCCCTCTTGAATGTTTTCTGCCATGCGTAAGGCAAATTATCCTTCCATCTCTGTAATCATTACTTTAGTCCTCTTCATCAGAGAACTAAATACTTGCATAAGCCTCAAGATTTTCAGACCTTATTAGATGATTTTTGGTTCACAGAATCCTTTATAACCTGTATAAATTCTGTGTACCTGAAAGTTTTAGCAGCTCTGATAACACCAGCACTAGAGGGAAATGGAGTCTCCATGCTGCTATGCAATATATGTTTGTCTTCTTCATTAAAAACAGACAGGCAGAACTCTGCACTTTGTACCATAGCTCCTCTGATGAATTTGGATGACAAACACTACCAAGTGATGCATTTCAACCCATTGACGGCTTCATTTAGAAGGATCCTGAATTGGCTCCTCACCTGGTACAAGTGACAGTACCATCTGGCCCACAGGTAACACACCCCAGAACACAATGCACCAATCTCCTCAACAGAATAACCAAACAGTGCACATGTACATATAAAGTTCACAAAACTAACTTTTTCATACATTATTTTCAATAAGCTGCATTCTTTTTCACTAGGTGCCTCCAGCTGAAAACCCTAACAATGAGAAATCACTTCTAATACTTTTGTATGTGTCTATGACAAAGGATGACATTCAATATTAAACATATTCCTTGCTGCTATTTTATTCGCTTTTTCCTCTTGATAATAACCATGGTAGGTTACAGGGGAAAAGAGATTTCAGGTATAAAAAAAATCTATAGCTCTGCTGCCCAGAGATTCCTACTTCTAATCACATGACTCTTTATATTAAATATTCTTTCATTCCTCTTTTAAAAGATTTTAACAGTTCATGTTTTTCTAATTTGATTAGAATGTCTTGCCTGAAAATCCTGACTGGTATGTTAAACTGAACTGTCAGGGACAGTTTATAGCTGGTGTGTGATCACTTTAACCAAGGAGGTGGCTATTGCAGTTCAAAACCATGATTTATTTCCCAAGAAACTGAAGCACCTGTATTTTTCATTGGCATTAGGTACCACTTATACCCATATTCACAACAGAATAATTTTGAATTCCTCAGTCTTCTTGTTAGTGTCCATTCTTGCCATAGTATCCATAACTTGCCTGTTAGACGATCTTATTTTTTAGAGAACTGGTATTGTCCAAAGAATATAGTATCTCTACTAAAGTGAATTAGTAGAGATATTAGGTGAAAAACAGTAACCAGAATAATGGGTTATGTGACTAGACAGTGACAACTGATTATACTCAGTACAGCAAACATGGACTGTATTTCATTTGCCCGGACGCCTTGTAGCAGCACAGTGCAGGTGCTCCTTTGGAGTTACATAGTCAGCATCTGCTTGCTTGGTATCATCAGTATTAACCACAAAGCTGGTATTCCACTTATTCTTTAATGCTCTTTCTTGATGTACACCATAGGTCAACTAACATCTCATAAATGACCTTGTTGTTTTCAATCTGTGTTCACCATTGTGGCTTAATTTTTTAATATTATACACTCCCAGCAAAGTGAGCTTCAGTCAGCAGAGCTGCTCTGCTGCGATTGCACCTGATGGACCCTGCAGCATGGTGCTTCTCCCAGAAAAGGTTGACTGCCTTGGCTACCATGACAACCATTGTGGTGCCTGGCAATGAATTTCCTACTCCTTTTAGTTTTAAACAAGTATGTCTCTACCCTGTCTACTGTAAACTCTAAACTGGTGGTTAAGATAATCTTTGGGACTACAGCCAGGAATACAGGGGCTAAGGAGAATCTTGAATCCAAGGCTTCTTTCTTTGACTATCAAACTTTTTGAATGCATATAAGAAGTAAGCAGTATCACCAAATAGCTATCCTTCAAAAGAAAAGGCTAAGCCTCACCCCTCTATTAATGAATAATCATAGACACATGCTCTGAGAAGAAGGCTACAGATAGGGTGACCAGAGCAGAAAGGGCTTCCATATAGGTATTTTGTAAGCTGTCTGCTCTGGAATATGCCTTCAAACTACACTCAGCCTTCTTCCTAACCCTCCTGGATATTCAGCTTCAAACAACCACTTATTCAGTGTTTTGCCCATTTGGATCTCATTCTGACATGCCAGATGGTCCTCATACAAAGATTATTATGATTGTGTGCTGAAGTGAGCTTTGAGTTCCTTTGTCAGAAACAAAATCCAAACTAAAGTATTACAGTATCTTGATATAGCACATCAATATTTAAGTATTTTATTTGGTCTGTTCCTAATTTAGAGACATCTGGCTTAAAGGGGCTGATTCTACTTCTGCTATAGTGCTATTGGCTTCCACAGAGAGCAGCTGTTCCATTTTACCCCAGTAATCTCCAAATTTTTGTTAAATAGCCGGATAATTCCTAGATCCTTTTGTCATCTCATTTCAGATGGTGAATGAAGAAACAGCTGTGGTAGCTGTGTGCCTTTGCCTTTAGCACCTACTCCAGACACATGGAGAAAAGACTCTCTTTCACATGCAAGGCAAAAGATAATACAAATTACTCGTGCTGCTGAGACTGGAAGAGCTCTTAGCAACTAGAACACTAGGGAGAGATAGTAAAAGGGGCTGGACAAATTAAACATCCTGCAGGAAAATCTGAATTCCTGTTCTGTTCCAATTATTCTGCATGAAACTTAAAAGATAAGAAAAAGGAAACCTCAAACTCCACAGCTGAGACAGAGTTATCTAGCATGGCAAAAGTTTGTCTGGTGTTGGTGTAGAAAAGCTGTCATGCATCTGAGGGATCCCTCCTCAGTTCTTTGAAAAAAGGGCATCTTGATCCCTAAGATCAAGACAGTGTTCAAGCCATGTACCCCAAAGTGATGAATGAGTCAGCAAGATTGGGCTTTCAAATTTTTATTTACACCATTTCCCTCTTTGATTCAGCTGTGCTTTCCTCCAGCTCTTGGTGACTCCATACCTCACCTGCTTAACTTTTAAAACTATGTTCCCCTTGCACTGCATGTGGGAGTGAACTATCTAAATCTAGGTCTATTTTGAGTGGCAGGAACTTACAGAAACAAGAGAGCTTTAATTTTATTTTCTATAGGCTGCTTTACTCTGTTACTCCTTCCCAATTAAACTTTGTTCTTGTTTATGCATCTCAACCAGATAAACTAGAGGGCTAGTCAGTCACAGGATACTATTACTACTTTTGCTTTGCTGGGCACCTTGATTAGGCACTGAATTTCAGGCTCTATCTTTCTTCTTACGAGTCCAGTTATTAGGAAAACCTTGAGAGGCTTTCATAGCTAACATATGCTTTTCCTTCATGTGATTTTTGCTATGAGAAAGCTTATCCCCATCTTTGAAACTATGCTAGAATTCATTCCTGCATTCCCATTGTGTGCTTTAACCATCTCCTCAAACACTTTCAGACTTGAAGTCCTCTTGTCTTAACTGTTGCTCATGATCTCTTTAAGTCTTCCCAGTAAGTACACTCTGCATGTCAAGTGGCGTGTATTTTATATTCCAGAAGCTGCATCTCATCAATTGCTTTCCTTAGCCTTTGTGGTATTTTTAAATCAAATTAAAACTTTTCCTCCTTCTTTTAACAATCTCCAGTAGACTTTCTGACCTCCCTTCTACACTCTCCTCCACGCTTTTTCTACACCTCTGATTGTGCCCTCCCCTCCATCTTCTCTATTTGCACCATTCTGTATATCCTGAAGATTTTTCTCCCTATCTGAACCTCTGGTTTATATTAGAAACCTGCTTTACAATTTCACCTTTGACACTGAAACACATTTTACTTTCCCTTTTGTTTCTCATCATGCAAGTCCCCTCTTACTAGCTCATCCCTGAAAGTTTCCAAAGTTTCCACCACTCACTCAGAAGCTGTTAAATTCCATCCCACTGTTCTCCTCCTTGCTGTGGCCCTATACCGCCAGAACCTTTTTGCTGGCGTAGGGCTCCTACACAGCACACTAATGTATGTTGCTGTACACATACAACACAAGGGCAATATGTCACAAACAAAACACACGCTTTCTTCTTATTGCTCAGGTAATTTTGTCTGATTTTCTCTTCCTCATTAGCCAGAGTGAAAAATCGTAGCATGAGTCAGTACATCCTCCCACTATGGCTACCAGAACAATATGAATAACTAACTATGCTGGAATTATTAGTGACATTCACATAGCAAACCTGTATGAATTCTACATACTTCTGCAGACAAAAAAAAACCCCTAAAAAACTACCACTTTTTTCAGATCAGGAAAATGTATTTCTCTGCAGCAGCCCCTCAATTTTACTGAAATGCAAGGTCTCTTTACTTTATTAGACTTCCATGACACACTACGTGGTACTCAGTATTATTTTAAAACTCACCAGAGAGCCAACGCAAAAGTCCCTTGGGTCCGATGCTCATTTCTTAACCGATTTGCCCCTTTATTTAAGTTTTAGTGAGAGTTTGGGACATGCAGTAAACATAAAGTCGGTCTTTTAAAGCGCAGTGATTTTTTACCTACAAAATTTGGCAGTAACTCTCAAACATAACTAGGTGAGTTCTTGTGCATGCACAGTTCACTGTAATTTGCATGCATGCTTCATATTGAATCTCAGTTTCCATTGCCACATAGGACAGCATTTCTGTTACTAAACTATGACTTTTTATAACTCGGAAAACAAAATAAGCATCACTTACATATAGATTGGCTTCTGTGCAGACACAATTAGAGTAAAAAGAAGAAAAAATACTATCCAAGGAAACTGAGTTGTAAAATAATCCTGTTGGTGAAAGTATTCCAGTTTTACTCTGTGTTTTAAAAGGACAAATAGATTTTAGTAACATTTAAAAAAATACAGTTTTTTATTCTGTGGGAGAGAAAGCTCTTTTTTTGGTTGTTCCTTTGATTTAGTTTTAAGTATAAAATAGGAATGGTGAGAGATAATTACTGAACAATAGCTCTGCTTGTGTGAAATTGTGACCTGGTTGTGTTTCTCTCTCTGATGTTGATTCATTGATGTGTCACATTGGGACAAAATGCCCCAGCTCAGAGAAACATTGGACTCATTTAAGCCACGCAGAGTTGAACTCCCTCCTGTGACTCACTAGTGGGCTCTGGAGATACTTTGCAGAAGTCTGTTCAGATCCATTGCAAAGCCTATATATTCAGAGATCAGAAAAATCAACATCCCCTTCCTTCCCATCAGATGCCACATAGGGCAGGCACTGGCAGAGCAGCTGCAGGGGTTCAAGGGCAGGCTGGTGGGCTGAGCTCCCTGCTGCCCTCCTCTGCCAGGGGCAAGGAGCTCCCAGCAAGAGCAGCAGAAGGGTGCACGGCAAATCAGTGCAAAACAGCCTGTGACCTCTTTTTCTCTACCATCCATCAACAGCTGGTTCTTTACATCTTTTTCATGACTCAGAAGATGGTAACTAGGTGTGATGTCAAGCACTGCAATAGCCTGCCCAGGGAAGTGGTTGAGTTGCCATCCCTACAGGTATTTAGATGTGTAGACTGTGGTGCTCAGGTAACGCTTTAGTGGTGAACTTGGCAGTGTTTTTTGGACTTGATCTTAAAGGCCTTTTCCAGTCTAAATCATTCCATTATTTGCTGTGGCTTCTGGGGCTTGAAAAGGTATGGAAGAGAAGTTTGCAGTTAGATGCAAGTGCTGCTGCCTCCTCAAGTTCATTATAGGCTGCAGCCACATCCATTTTAATTTTCCTACAAATTTGCTGCAGCACTATCCTCTCCACTATCCCCAAATATCATCCCTTCTCCATTTTTAAAACACAGCTTCCACAGAGGCATTAACAGTAACAGAGAAACAGAAAAGGAAATATCTATTGATACATGCCACTAAGTCACAGACAAAACATACTTAGTTAAATGTTAGCATTTGAAATTTGCAAATACAGTCATTAGAAAACTAAGACTATTGAAGTAGGGCTTCAGTAATTATGAATTCTGAAAGAACTCTGCCAAAAGTTTTGAAACAAAGACATAATGCTTATTTGCTTTCCTTTGTAAGGCTGATCATGTTTCATCTTACATCAAAAAGGCAAAATTATACGGTTTCCTGTGATGAGGCAGAAAGGGTAAATGAAATTAAATGAATAAATGAGTTTCCCTATTGAAAATCCCATAATTAACTTAGTGGAAATAATTAAGAACATGGGGGGTTTTTTTCAAAATATACATATATATATGTATATTTATAAATATACTGTTGGAATATAGCAAAGGCAGAAATATCTAGGAGCAATGCTGAGATTCTGCATTGCCTAGATAGGTTTGGGAGTTGGGTTTGTTTGGAGTTTTTCCCCATTTTCCCATGGTACTCAACCTATTCACTCAACAGCAAGAGAGTTTTCCAGGTAACAACCATACTAGATACCATTTCCTGTTAGAGTGCATATAGCTGTATCATTAATTGTGAATTAATTTTTGAAGTAATAGAGCTTATTAAGCCACTCACCAGATACGAATCTGTCCAATTCTGAACTCCTTGGTTACTGCAGTGTATAACTTCAGTTACAAAATCCATGTGACTCTTGCAAGAGGCACAAATAACAACAGCTTTGTTTTGCAATGTTTCCTAAGGTGCACATTAACATGAAAGCGTAATTTAAGCGTTTTATTCATTTTGTCTCTTAATTCAATGCCTTTCACAAACAGAATGGTCTCCCTGTAAAATACTAACACCAGTTTGGCAACCATTCTAAAGCACTTCATGCGTAACATTGTATAGAACACTTAGAAAAGCCTATTTGTTCTACTACAAAACCTTTTTACTTCAGAAAGAAGGGGAAATTGGTTAAGCTTTTGTGATTTCTGCCATTAAAATTGCTCCTATCAAAGTCTGCTAAATAAAATATGCCGGTGTTCCAACACAAATGAGTTTTGCTCCAATAATCACAACATATCCCAGGTGGAACATGCTGTAAATGCTTGGAACCAAAAATTATCCAAACCTTTTGAAGATTACTGTTTGCCCTGGGTTTGCTGCATAAAGGATTAAGAAATAAGTTGATATTGACAGGTGTATTTTTCTAAGACTGGAAGGAAAGAAAGTTTTTGAGAGAAAGAAACTTTTTGTTACTTCAGACTGAATTTTTTGAACCTATTTCAATACTATCAAGAAAAAAAGAAAACCTCTGCTTAACCAGTGTTTCCCAGCAATGCTCAGAGGAATTAGAATTTATAAATGAACACATGGTTTGATTTCCACTTCTAAACCAATACATTTAGATTTAGATCCCATTTTTTAAATTCAGATGTTAGTTTTGGGATCTGAAAAAAAAAAAATAAAGTTATCTTTGTTGCGTGAATTTTACCATGTAAAGTTATTTCAAAACCAGTCTAGCAGGAGCAAATTTATGCTATTTAAATACAGTTTAAGCCATATAATTTATTACAAGCTTTTGAAGCACTAGTGTATGTTTATGTAAAATTTATTCCAAATCCCTCAACCAGCACACTATTAGAGAAACTTAATGCCTTACAATTTCTCCAGAAAACATTTACTTATTCTCTCCAAGTAAATAACCACACATATCCTTACAGAACACCCTGAACCAGAGCATCCCTTCCTTTCTCAAGGCAAGATTTTTGATTTCAGCCTATTGGAGATCGTTTTCTCCAATCATATGGTCATTTGTGGTGTTTAGTATCAATTTTTTTTTCTTTTTAATTTTCTGAGGCCCTTGAGGAGTTGCAGTGTCTCATTTTCTCTGTAGGCATATCCTGCTGACTGGTAATGAAAAGGACAGGGTTGGCTCTTCTTAATATTAATGATTAGAGCTTTGCTTAAAATACCTCATCACCAGATCAAGTTAAAAGGAGACAAGACGTACTTCTCATTTCGAACATGAAATATATTGTTAATTTTAATTGCATACCCTCCTATAACGGGTTTACAATCCACGAAGTGTAACACTTACAAAAAATTCCCAGTACTTGAAATTCACATATTATTTTCATAAACACATTGCAGCATGATTAAAATATTAACAAGAAAACATCAAGAGTGAAAAAGATTGTACAAGTGATACAATAATAAAGAATAAAAGCACACATTAAAATAAAATTAGAATAATGATCTCTCACTCATTCCAAAATGTTTTTGCATGCATAATTGAATGAAAATCCTATTTAATTTCACTGAATTTTTATGCATTCAGTAAAGCTACCATGGAAAGGCCATAAGTCAAAACATTTTATCTGAATGTTTTCAATAAACTTGTCATATAAAGCCAGGAATAATATGCCTAGAGAACATCACAGAATTGTTTCAGTGCTCAATTTTGAGTCAAGCCAGATCTCCGGATTAATTTATTTTCTCATAGAGAAAGAAAAAAAAGCAATTCAGCATTTCTCAGAAATCATAAACAAGTAAATGTCCTTGCATAATAATAGTAAAAAAGTAGTTAATATTAATCAAGTTGGGTTCCCATGGTATTTCTTTAAAGTAAAGCCACATCTATTGACAGTTGCCCTTCTCAAATTATCACTGTTGAAAAATGGGAATTAGGAACAATGTTCTCTTTTTTGAAACACACGTAGTAAAACAAGCACGGCTGTGTGCAATCCAAATAAGCCATCAACAGCTGGGTAGAAGAAAATCATTGCAGCTGGACTAAAAGGACAGATGAAGATTTCCTCTGAAGGTTGCTTTCTGGACAAATCTTGCTTGAGGGTTAGACTAGATGTTAAAGGACTTGTTAAAGGTCCCTTTCAACCCAAACTATTCTATGATTATTTAAGAATATAAGTATTTTTCATAGATAATGAAAGGTGAAATCAGTGGACAACAGACACAATGTTGGGAAGCATTGGCCCAACAGAAGAATGTACCAAAATGAGAGGAACAGAGACAGCCTTACACTTGGGAATAATGTGCTAAAATACAGCTAAAGCAGCTGGAAACCACAGGGGAGTCACAGACATTAATTTATGATGACTTTCATGCTAGCTTTGAAGGACAGCCCAAACGTGGAGTATCTTACTTCCACAGCTTCCTCAAGACACCTCATACCACTCAGCAGGCACCAACAGACCCTGACTGACATAGAGCCATGGCCTTCTGGCTTTGTATTCACCTATGGTATATATTTCCCTCAAAACACATGAATCTTCCTTATTTGCTTTTAATTATTGACTTTATAGTTCATTTGTGGGGGGACACAGAAGTATTACTTTGGAAAAAATGGCTTAAGTAACTGAAGTTATTTGACAAGTTATTGACAAACTTGGAGTTAACGATGCAATTTGAAAGATCAATTCTCTTCTCTGTGTAGGGATTATGATTAAAGGAAGAAGTGAATAGCAATTACAATGACTGGAGCTAAATTACTGCAAATTGTTCAGCTAATTAAAAATAAACAACTAATATATCAAATCAAAGACTGAGTGAATCAACCAATGAATCAATAATAATTTGCTCCTGAATTTTGAAATTATCAAGTCACTGAATTAATACAGGGAATAAATCATGAAGCTGACATAAGGAAAAAATGTCTTTTTAAAAACTCCAACAATTCATGCATAGAGATACTGCTGGAAGATGTATTACATCCACTGCTTCAGAAAACATAAAAGTCAAAAACCCGTCCATCCGTCTCCTTCCCGCCCAATAACTAATGCCCTGTCTGCCACTATGGCTTTGACTTAACAGTTGAAAAACTTGAACGTTCATTCTTAATGTAGCTCTTTGACTTAAGGAGTTCACCCAAAAGGGCAGCTAATTGCAGAGAAATAATGAGATTTAAGTACTTTCCCTTCACTCAAATGCTAAAATCTCACTGTGGCTAAAATGAGTTTTTCCTCCTGCTTCCTTCACAGAAATTAACAGAAGTCTTAAAAAATAGAGGCAACTACTGAAAAATAAACAACTCCAGCACAATTCTTTCATCTTAACTACATGGATTTAGGTAATAGCCAACATAAAATTATAAAAAAACTCAAACCAATAAAAGAACAGGACAAGTAGATGTTTAAGATCTGACATCCTGCTTGAGTGTTGTTCTTCATGGGGTTTGTTAGGTACAAATAGGAGGAAGACTTAGAGGCCAAGATGGGAGTGGAGCCAGAAGAGGCAGAGAACACAGGAGCATGGTCAAGCATGAGCCAAGTCCAAGAAAGTGAGAAAAGAAGGCCCCAGCCTAAAGACCAAGGCAAGATAGGATCTAGAGGCCGAGATGAAGATTGGCCAACTTTCTACCAGTCTAAATTCTACTGGGAAAGAGAGTGGGCCAAAACCCAGACATGATTAATGCAACAGAACCCAGAGATGCACTGTCTAAAAAAGCATCAGAAAGCTTCATAGATGTGGGTAGGAAATTTACTGCAATTATTGCCCACTGCAAAATACAGCCTCACTCAGACTGTCTTCTAATAGCCTACCAAAATTGTTGTTCCCTTAAATCAGACTTGAGAAATATATTGCTAGTGGAGCAGTCCATAGAGACACACACAACTGTGGCCCCACTGTGGGTGCACTAACACTCACTCAAGCACAATTCAGCTTTTTAAAAGTCTGAAAGGAAAAGCACAGAAGTGCATACGAGCATGAATGTGCCAAATAACCTTTTTGTTGTATCTTGGAATCATTGCTTGTAGGCAACTCTTCTCTGATGTGTAAGGCTCAGAGCCCAACCAAAAGAAAGTAGAGGTACAAAGTAGGTCACCCAAGGTCCTGAGGGATTATAATGCCTGATAAATTGCACTTGGGTGGAAGCAGCATCTTGGTATGTGTCAGTAATAAACCTCCGGTATCATAACTAACCATAGCTATCTCTTGATGAAAAAAGAGCTTTTACTGAATTCCAGGGAGTGCTGAGTCATCCTGCTAGTCTCATATTGGACCTTGACATAACTCATTTATCTAGTTTAAGAACCTCTAGCAGGAGATTATCCTACATTTAGTTTCCCTAATTACCAGCAGAAACAATCTTGGGGACTGATTTCTGTGGTGAAAAGCAATGTGCTTTTGACAAAGGAGGTGCTGAAGAATGAGTTCACTTTTGGGATAAGAAGTTCTCAGTAGAATACAGGTAGATTAGTCCTCTGAATTAGATAAATCTCAGGAACTGCAGGGACCCCATGTGTTTGCAGCTAGAGGATGAACAACAGAACTCAAACCTTTTCTCCCTTCCTAATGATACTACCAAAAATAGAAAGACACTTAAAAATCAGATGCAATGTTAACATTGCCAAGGGATGGAAAAATGGGCTCTCAGAGTCCCCTGTGTCTTGAAAGAGTCCCCAGAAAGGGGAAGACTGTCAGATAGCAAAAGCACAATATAGATAATACATCCTTAGGCCACGAGATTTGTGAATTCATGGGACTGTGTTGAAAAAGCTCTGACTAGAGGGTTACTCAGAGAAACTGAAGGGGGTCCTGATGCAAAGTCATTAAACAAATAGCCTCTAATAGGGGCTTTCAGAGCTTGGAACTTGGCTGGTGCCCAAAGGTATGACACATTCCAGACAAGGAGCTGAAGACTCATGGCCTCTAGCCCTTTTCAGTCAGAGGAAAACTCCAAAATACTGCTTGTGCAGCGGCTTTTTGAGTTTACTCTCGTCTTCCTGAGACGTTCTTTGGCGAAACAGATGCATAACACAGCGTTCAGCCACTGTAGATGGAGGTTGGTGGTTGATGACAACATGACATGCAAGAAAAGATAATCAGTGAAACTTTCATGGCCAAGGCAAATGAGTAGGTGATGAAACACAAACTATACTGACAAGAACAGCAGCGCTACATAGGAAATGTTACATCTGTCTTGAGCCACTGCTGACAAAAGGAAATGAGACACACATTTTTGCATGGCAGTCTTACCTAGAGCATTAGAGAAAGGCATGTTTGAGAAATAACCTAAAATACCACGAAAGTGAACAATCCTTCAGTCAGGCATGGTTTGACATATGCATTATCCAGAAATTTAATAAGAGTAGAAGGTCCATGCTGCAGAACTTAAAATGCCACTTTATATAATTTTAATATCACAAAACTGGATTTTTTTTTAATCTGAACATGTACTATTATATCATATTTGCCCTCTGGACATTAACTCCCAAATTCAAACAATTTTTAAATAAGAAAATCTGAAAAAAATTCCCACTTTTTATTATGTCATCTGCTGTTATAACTGGTCTTCTAGCTTTGGCTTACTGGTGTGTTAAATTTAAATTCAGAATTACTTATGGCAGAAACTTATATTTTTATTATTTTGTAAATTCAATGTTAACTTGTAGTGCAGTCTAGTAAGAGATGGCGAATTGAGAGGAAGAAATGGAAATTCTGAGTGAAGTTGTGTAGAAATCTATTACCCAAATTATTAAGTGTCTACTGACCTGGGTTTTTTCATATTCTAGTTCTATTCTAGCTGCAGAGGCTAAAAGAAGAAGTGGTGTTTTTCATTCCTAAAGGAAAACAGTATCAGCCAAAATATTAGACTACTCAGTTGAAGTATGAAATGAGAAATTAAATACACCTTCAACGTGGACACCTGGGAATCCAGTGTACTGCTACAGAGATGAATTACTTCTGTTTCTCTCAGGAGTGCAGAAAAAAAAGGACACAAATGCTACCACTCTTGAATAGCTTATCCAGTAGACAGAGAGGTCTCCTCTTCTTGCCTTCACTTTCTCCCTAAAACATGAGAATGCCTAATATGAATAAGAAGTTCAGATATTTTCTCTGAACAGACCGTATTCTCATTCAATTTTTATCTCTTCTAAAAACTGTGGATGAAACAGAACAAATACCTCAAACTAATTTCTACTTTCTTCTTTTTTTATTTCAGCTGAAAGATCAGGTTTCTGACAGAGAGTAAAGCACGACTTAGTTCTGTCTGTACTTTAAACCGATCCTGTCTAAGCTGTGGTTCAGCTAGAGGATGCTCCACCTGACAACTGTGTTGTCATGCTGTGCCATGATGATTCCTGCAAGTAACTTTATAACCTTCAGTGTACACATGAACCAGAAATTCAGAATCAGATATAATATTTAAATACACATTTTATGTACTTGAAACTGCTATTAATTGCTCCCCTAAGTGTTCTCTTTATTAGGCTAAGGAATTCTAATTTTCCACTGTTCCCACAAACATCGTGGTAGATGTCTAAACAACTTTGAGCTGAAAAAGTTTAAAAAACCATCAACCCCACCACCAATTCTCTGCCTACAGAGAGATTATCGATTAGCCAAAGCCAGGCTTTTCACAGTGATGCATGAACAGAAGAGAGATAACAAGGATAAGTGGAAACAAAAGGCATTAAGATGGAGTAAGGAGAAACATTCTCATCATGAGGCCAAACAAACAGGAGAACATGCTGACCAGAGTGGTCATGCAGTCTATGAACTGGTCATGCTTCCAACTGAGCATCCTTGGAATTTTTCAAAACTCAACTGGACGAATCATTGAGCAACCTGGTTTGTCCTTCTAGTTGATGCTGCTTTGAGCAGGAGGCAGGACTAGACCTTTTGAGATCCTTTCCAACCAGAATTTTCCTACAGTCCTAAAAATCACAAGTCTACCTTTTGGAAACTCACTAAAACTCTGAAAAAACCAGATGTATCAAATGCTGTGTTGTGACGTTCACAGGTTTAGCACATACTGATTTTTTACTTAACTACAACCCAGTATATTTACCACTGATGCATGAAGTTGCATTTAAAATGTCAGCCAACTATATGGAATTAAATGAGTTTTCTGAGCTCTTATTTTTGTTCCAGGGAAGGCTAGAAAAACAAAAGCTGAGCAAACAAAAAAAGCCCCACTCATAAAGAACTCTTTGGACTTCTTGTTTGTTCCTTAATCTGCCCTTTATTGCTTGCCAGTTGCATTTTTCTTTACATTTAACAAGCTCACTTGCAAGGGCAAACAAGTATTCTCCTAATGATGTTCTGATGGAAGAAACATAATTGCACACCATAAAACCTTAGTAGCTCCTTTAATTGCTCCACAAATTATCTTTAAGTGCTGTGCATGATTTATAGCAGAAAAACATTCCCCCTTTCAGCAGCTAAATAGAGCTGACTGGGAACTTCCAAGAAAACTTTTTTTTTTTTTGGTAGAAAAATGTCCACCAGACAAACCTATTTTTCAGGGCAGTTTTAATTAGAAAAAATAATTTTGCTGAGTAAGTTTTCTTAAATTTAGGTAGAATTTTTAATCAGATTCAAATACCAGGTAAATGAGATTTTAATCACAGCTAGAATACCCAAGCTGTGAGACACAGCTGATAGAAACAGATTCAAGATCTTTATTCAGCCAGATTGGAGAAGAGCAAAAATATTGAAATTTGATCTAGGTGAGGGATCTCTCTTGGTTGAAGGTTTGTCTTTTCTACTGTACTGGAAGGAATTTATTGTGAAAGACAAAAAAAAAAAATCAGTAAATGAAATTTTTGTTTGCTGATGAGCCCTATCTTCAAATAACACTTAGGCAGCTGTGAGACAATAAGCAAACACAAATACTTGCATAATTACAGCAATTTCCAGAGTCCTCATCACCTCTGCTTTTTATAACAGTAAATGAAGTGGCAACTTTGATGCAGAGCTGCATCATTTTTGACAGAAAATACTGCTGAAAGTAGAAATATGAAAAGATCAACATTTTAGAAAGTGAAAACTGTTTCTCTACAACAAAGCTCTACACTAATTAGGCCATAATTTAACGAGTAGGAAATAGAAATCAGTGAGGCATTAGGAAAGCTTTTAGAAAGAGACAAACTTCGTAGCTGTTTCATCAGAGGACTACATTCTGCTATAATTGCAGCTTATGTTTTCAAAGAGTTGTATATTAATGGGTTCCAGCTCATTAATGAAAAATGTTTGTTTCTATAGAATTAATTGTTGACACATCTAAACAACTTTGAGCTGAACTTAATGCAATCTGATCTGCTGAATGAAATCCTTAATTATTAGTACTTTATTGAGCCCCTTGCAGTCTAAAACCTTTTCAAACACAAAGTACTGGAACAATCTTGCTGTTTACTTAAGTTGGATATAATTATTTTCTGAATGAAACAAATCGACTGTGATGTGAAACTCAGCTACAGAGAGTTTAAGATGGAATTATATACAAATGCTAAAACAAAACAGTCCTGAAAGGTAATAGGTAACAGGCAATCTAGAAATCCAAGTAAGCTGTGCAAACTTTGTAAGCATAAACTACACGTGAGAACAAAGACTTACGGATAGCAGATCTCTAGCAAGTGCTACTCAAAAAAAATCAAACTTAGAGACAGGTTTCTTCTGTTCTGTGCCACAGACCACTCGTAGGAGACAATGACTGCAGAAACATCTCAAGTTTCAAACTAGAGGCACCAAAGACAAAATGACAACATACTTCAAGAAGAACTGAGCAACAGCTGCTTAAAAGATTTAAACCGAAGATAAAGTAACAATTCAAATTACAGAAGTTTCAGTTGCTATGGCATATCAATAGCCATTAGTATGTTTGCATAATTTATTACAAAATTACAGCACATAAAAGAAATAAGTCTAAAATAAAAGCAAATATACAAGTAAGGTTTATACAAAGTATAAGTATATATGCACATATATTTAAAAACAGACATAAACCAAATATATCATAAAAAAGTGAAATTCTAAGGTAAGATTCTGATAAGAAAAAAAAAAAGAGAAACTGGGGATTTGCAGAAATTATATTTCATGCAAAATATGTACTATCAAAATTTCATTACAACTCTAAAGCAAATTTTTATGCCAGCACTTTCCAGATTCATCTTAGGCTTAACTTTTGTTCTTTGAAATTATTCACAAGTTAATGTGTTCACACTTTTTGTCTTTGTAACTTACAGAGTTTCTGTGCTAGAGGAGGACTATCCTTAAAATTTTGGGCAATCTGAAGACTTCAATACATGAAAGTTGTTACTGGGTATAGCTGTCCTCAATTTTTAGAAATTAAAATAAAATTTTCAAAATCTGCTTACTTCCATGTATTAATCTTATGAAGCTAATGGGTTTTGAAAAAAAATCCTATAAAACCAGATAGAAATTGAATGTTTGATAATTCTAATAAAAGTCCAGAGTACAATAGTTTCATTACAAGAAATACTGACTACTAACTCTAATGTATCTACCTTACTCTCAAAATCTGTAAAAGAAAACTTGCCCCTCCTGATTTCATGATGATATCAGCACTGTAAAGGTTAGTCTTGAAAGTGCTGTGAACAGAAATCTACACTAATATAAATTCATAACAATCACAATTTTAACATAATTGCTAATGAACTTATTAAAGCTGAAGAAGTCAATATTACTTGCACTAATTACTTTTTATTTTTTATTGTTTATTTACCTTCTTAATTTCTTGCACACTACTGAATCCATCTTCACTTTCAGCTTCTCTCTTCTGCAATAACTCAGCTGCACCTATTTCAGCAGACAGCCTTTACTGAAAAACAGGTTTTCATTGTAACTTTTGGAATTGTTACAGATTTTTATAAAAGTTTCTTTTTTCCAGAGTATACTTTGAGGCTCTATTCCCTCTAAAGCTGTCCTTTTGGAGGTCAAACCAAGATACTCTTCTTTTTCTGAGTGATTTACCCTCCCCTGAGTCTTAATTTCTTTACTGTCAGCTGCTCCCCCTTACAGTTACTATTTCCTTCAGGATGATGAACACCAGAGTTGATAAACGGGTAAGATCAGTGGTGCTATCGAAGATTTAAACAGGTGCTGGAGATGGAATCTGAATATGTAACAGGACCCTTACCTTTGATGATTCCTTCTTTAAGCCTCGCTTGTTCTCCTCTACCTTGGGGACCTTATGTGGACTGCCATTTAAATTTCCCCTTGGAAGTTTGCCCGTGGCTCAGACATGCTACTACTGGAGTAAACTCAAAACTGACAAAAGCAGAATTAGCAAAAAGTAATGATAAATGTTGGTGACTGACTGCAGAGAGCTATCCTGGAGTGTATTGCGGAGAACAGTGATGAGACTGACAGTGGTTGATACTGTCATAAGTGATCTGCAAGAAGGAGCAGAGATTGCATTAGTGACACTGTCAAACATGGGCACGGCATAAGAAGAGAACTTGCAAATCACAAATGTGGTGCAGAAATCAAGAGGCAAAATTAATCAGAGGAATAAATAAAACACAGAACATTTCAGTTAACAGAAAAACCCTAAAATTAGTGTCTCCAGGAAGAAAATAATCTTGTATGTACTAGAGATTCCAGCCCAGGATGATATCTTGTCTCCAGCTGCTGATTTGTGATCTAACATTCCCATGCCATCTACTTTGGAAGCACAAGCACTAGCTTTACTTTTCAGGAATCCTTTTACTTTGACTTCTCTTTTTTCTCCTTCCTGGAAGTTCAGGCCCCATGGCTTGTTAGCCATCTAATGCTCTGCTCCTCTGCTTCCTCTAGGACTTTTCCTGACACCCTCTCCAGAGCTGAGAACCTCTGGTGACATTTCCTTTGGGGTAGGATGACATTTAAAGCAAAGGGCACAAACCCTGCAATGAGATTTGTAAACACACGTAACTACGTATTAGGCAAAGCCTAACACACCTACACAAATTTCTGGCAACAGTCACGTCTGTGAGAAAACCTGTTTCAATCTCTGTATGACCTTTGAAACCTGAGGACTTTGTCTGTACTGGTGAATTAGAGAGTGTGAGGACACAGAGGTAAAATCACCTATTGCTGAAATGTCAGACTGAGCAGGGATCACTGATTTTCCACACTTGGATGAGTGACTTACCTGGATCCTGCATAAGAATAACAAGCAAAAGTCCTTACTACTGCCTTCAGGGGCCATGTTTTGAACCAGGAGACTGCAAATGCATTTTGTGAGAAGCCCTGCAGGTCACACTGGCTTAAGGTAATTATTTGATAAATCTGGGTGGTGAGTGATGCAAACATCTATCACAAGAAGAAAATGAAGAAGAGGAAGGGGGAAAGAGAAAGCAGTTAAGCACACAAAGAAGAAAGAGAGAGCTCAGGAATTGGTAAGGTTGCAGACACACTTACTTTTTCCCAAACTGACTGAAAAGGTCAGTTCCCAAAATTACTTCGAGACTGCAGGGATCATTCATGCACCAAAACCACCTCGGCTGAAACAAAGAGCACGTTTGTGCCAGACAGCCATCTTAACCAAACACCTATATCAGTGTGATCAGAGACTGGTTAGAAGAGTTTAGCCACTTCTTTCACTGAAAAAAACCAAAACAACACCATGTCTAAATCTTAATGCACAACGTGTTAGTGGACTTAAGTGTCTAAAATATCCAGCACAATGTATGGTGGTTTTTGTACAAGCAGCTACAACATGCTCAAGGAAGATTGCAATTATACAAAGCAGGCTAAGTACAGTCTGAGCTAGAATTACTACTCTCCAAGCAGAATAATGTTATCAGAAAGTTATTATCAAATAAGCTCAGGATAGCAACACAAATTATGCTGCCAGGAAAGACTGAATCATAGGGGAGAGCCTAGAGAGTTAAATGAAAGCAAGTGAAGAATATAAGATCTGACAGGGACATGGAATATTAAATGGATGTATTCCTGTTTATCAACACTTCATAGCACATTACCAAGACAACATGTAAAATGTTCTGATATTTATCAGTCTGGAAATTAGTAAGATATTTTTTCACTTATAATTTCTCATCTTCCTTTAAAGTGCTGCTGATGTGAATTCAGTCACTGAGCTTGAAAGTAGATTTGATCATTTGGTTATGATAAGCCCTTTTCTTCAAAATGTTTTTGAAAATAATCCATCCAGAAGGAATACATAAAAAACCCCTAAAAACTACACAGGCTTCTTCATCAGTATAATTTATAAGGTTTTTGCCTTTTCTGCTCTTTGGGACAAGAGTGCTATGGGAGCTTAGGACTCATGCTTCTGCTTTTCTATTAATTCCTGCATCATGGGTGCTTCTTGAAGTTAAAATTAATAAACCAGGAACAGAAACGAAAAAACCCACTCTTAGTAACCCTGAGTAAAGAATGTAGAATCTAACCCTTAGTTATGTCTATGTGCCTGCAGCCACCAAAATAGAGGTGGAAGATCTTGCCAGAATAAAATAGGTAAGAAGACCTTGGGATTGTTTCACTTTAAAGGTGATCACACAATTTAAGAATTTCTTCCTTCTCATTAACTGCCAAACAGGTACAACTAGCTCTCACTGTACTGTCTGCCCAGCCAAAGCTGAAGACCTGAGGGAAGGAGTTAACAATAAGGGTAGATATGGTATTGGTGTGCAGTCTAGTCACAGAACACAACAAAGCCTTTCAGCCATCAGCATTTTCCCTTGTTAAAAATGAAAACCCTTAGTTTATTTCAAAATAGCCATAAGGGAACTTTGTGTGGAACAGGATCATTAACTTAGCAGTGAAATGATTTGAGTGCAACCTGCCTCCAGTACCCTTTTCAACTTTACTAGAAACTAATAAGTGGAAAAAACAGAAAGTGTCAAAAATAATTCCGGTGAGATACATGAATGGCTCATATTTCTTTAACTTATTTGTTTCACTTACTGCCTTAAATAGTTTTAATACTACAGCATAAATAATGTTAAGTAGATTTTCTTTGTCATTTGGATAAAAAAACCAGAAATGCCAAACAGAATCCTAAAGTTCTAGTCTGTTTACTTTTTACAGTTTGGGATGTCAGTTTTGTTTTATATAATCATTAGGAGGAAAAAAGTGAAGCTGAGTATGCTGCTCAAGAGTATACATTAATGTCACACAGAGGTATTTGCAACCATACCTTAGTGCAACAAGGAATTTGTAGTAGTATCCATGTGGAACAGGCTTCCTTTGTGCTTCTATTAGCTTCTAATATATGAGTAGACTTTTGACAGCTCAAATAGTACAATCTGTTTTCTGAATAGTAGAACAAATTGCCGCACTAAAAACCTACAGAAAAAATCTATTACATTCTAAGGGTGGTAGCCTAACATTTAAAGTGTTACATAGTTTCTCATAAATTCTCTCTACTCAAAAGAGCATTTTATATAAAAACAAAAAGCGAAAAACAAAGTCTCCTTTGAAATAGTTAGCTTGTTTGCCTTAAAAATTGATAACTAACAGAAAAAATTAATATCAGATGGGACATTAGCAATCTATATTGCCTAGTTATGAAGGGTTCCTTTACTTTTTTTTTTTCTGACAAAACATACACAAAAAAGCTGCAACTTCCTCTTTATTTAGGAAGCAGACTATGCTTAATTTTATAAAGAAGACCTGTAGTGAATTACCTGCTATGTCTCCAGGTGTCTGCCCTGGTGATCCAAACCAGCAATACTGTGGATCCCTGAAGTGCACAGTGCTGAGAGCACTGCACCAGCTGCGGGGAACATTTTTCTTACAGCCTGTGCTCACTCCAGCCTAATGGCAAGGACCCTGAAAGGCATGATTTGTTCCTGCTACTTGGGCCCTTAGAAGGATGACACACTGATGAAGGATTTTAGAAAATTTCACTGGAGTTTGCACTTTCTGGGAGGTCTCATGAGGTTTTATCTTTTTGTTTCTTTTCCTCATCTGTCTCCTTTCCCTTGTATTGTGAGGACAAGACAGCCTCAGAATAAAGGTAATGTGGAATTATCTCAGCCCTTAGAATCATTTTTATGGATGGCTACTAAAATAAACTGAAAGATTAGCTGAAAAACACTCAGTTGTCTTTCAGGCCTGAAGGACCTTGATCTTGATAGGACTCATTACCACATGAATAAGGAATACCAGTGAGGTTCCAGTGAGGTATCTTGATATCCTGTAAAAGTCCTGAAAACAGGTATTGAGAATTCCCCTGTGGATAGTCAGCCCTCTTCTTTCCACCACCATGCCATCCCCCCAAGAGAAAAGAGTTCAAAGGAGTCAGTCACTAAGAAAAATAGTAAGCTACAAGATTAATCTTTCATTCTTTCTTTTTCTGGCTCAAGATGTATTTCCTAATCTCTGGTTCAAAAGACAAAGATCAGAATATACAATGGCCAAAAGTAACAACTTTCCAGAGGAAGACAGAATGACGAGCTGTGAAGGTCAGAAATGACCTGGTATCTTCATCAGATAACAAAAAGTGTAGTATATAATTCACAGACTTCTGTGGTTGTAAAACCTTCTTGTTAATTCTTTATGTCAAAAAGATAACAAAATTAGGCTGACACAAATTTTTCTTGCATTTAGCAGAAACATAAAGCAAATGCTTCACTAAAGCAAAAGAGCTCATTCATGTTACAAGAAAACATACTAGGCTCTGTATTTCCCTTGTAATAGTACCTTTGCTTTCAATGTTTTATCTTCTTTCAGTATATAATAGCCATTTACAGGAGTTTAAATTTCTGTTGTTTTCTCCAGAGATTATTACTTCATAATATTCCTCTGTACAAACTCAGCTGAATACATCAGAGAGTATACTTATGAAATCCGTAGGTGTCATCGTGCTGGGGTCAGAGGAAGTCAACTACTCTGGAGGACAGAAATGAATTTCAGTCTCCACAGGCTGGAAAGAAAGTCTTCAAAGAATATAACTAAATTCTGTAATTATAACTGCAAAAAACCTCCTGTGCTTTGACAGAAGAAAACCAGAAACAGCAGCTGACAGAAGAAAGCAAGAAATCACTGAGACATCTTGGAGGAGTAACCAGCATCATTGCTAAAATCTGTATGTGCTGGAGAAATTGTTAATGAATGTATGTGTGCTGCTTTTTAAGCTGCATGTACTGAAGTGCTGAATTCTGTAAGGTGCCAGAATTGGCCTAAATCATCGGAATCACTGGCATTTATGAGAATAAGCAAAAGAAAAAGACTGCCCTTTTAAACAACCCCAAAGAAAGATCTTAGCTTGGAACTATTTCTGTTCACTGGGGGATGTTACTGGTTTGCAGAGACTGTTTCCTTAAGTATAATTTGAAAGATTGTCTCAAACATGAACTCAAGCCTGGTAAGCAGGTGATGCGCAAACAGTGCTCTTCTCAAGGATGAGCTTCTCTTTAGTGTAACTATTTTAAGGGTGGGCATAACCCCTAAGAATTCAAGATGAATTTGAAATCAGCAAGTTTAGAAGAAACCATACTGAAAGAACAGCTTAATTAAAGCAAGGCTGTAAACTAACTTTGTTTGTTCAATTAAAGAAGCAGGTGCAGACTAAGTGAATTTACTTATATGCAAAAAAGGAAAAACTAAAAGATAAAGAGAGTGAAAATTTATATCAGGGGGAGGTGATTTAATAAAGGCCTAAGTGAAGCAGACCATCTGGATGAAGTTGCATAAATTGTCTCAAATCAAGGCAATTAAGAACAGAACAGAACAGAAAAAGACCCTTACTGGCATGTGACAGACAAAAAAGCACAATCCAGGAAAGCTAGAAGTATATAGTTACAGAAACAAAAAAGCAATAAAACTTCTTTGAGTTCTAAAGGGAGACATACATATATGGACAGCTGCTCAGGGAATGAAAACAAACAAAACAAACATCCTTTGCTTTTCCTGTATTTGTGCTTAGCATTATGAATAATTACAAATACTTTAAAACTCACCCTTCTTTTTATAATTAAACTGAAATAGAGTAAGATGCTAATGTAGTCCTCTGATTTTATCTGACTGTAGTTCCTAACTACTTCTCTCTCAAGCTGATCACTGAGACTTGCATTTCAGCGAGGACCAGTGCAAAGTGTCCAGCCAGGGAAGGAAGTCTCCTTTGCAGTGATACAGGTTGGGAGTGCCTGGCTGGAGAGCACTTCTGCAGGCAAAGCCCTCGGGGACCATGGTGGTGACACCATGATGGTTTTTTGCCTTTTCTTTTATACCCTTTTATATAGCTTTTATGTGTTCTTAGTGCTTTTGGCCTACATACTTATAATTCCTTAAGTTTGATAATTTAGCTTAGACCAAACATCCTGGAAGCCTTGTAATTAGGGGTCAGAAAGTCCCAGACACCAAGGTCCTCTCCACAACACCTTCTATAAACAAAGACAGGCCCATCTAGGAGGAAGGTTCCTTGGGACAAGGGGTTGACTTGAGCCTCCCACTGGGGAGTATTTGATAGATAGGCTGGTTTGCAAGGCCTGTAATTGTATACGTGATCTATTGCGTGTGTGTGCATTTTCGGGGTGCATTTTGATGTGCATTTCTGCGCACCTGAGGATCCTTAAATAAATACCGAGGTAAAATCCCTTTTTTCCCCCCTTAACCGTGTTTGGCTCTGATTTTAAGACCAGGGTAAGGCAACAGTGGGCAGTGAGCTGACTGTGAGCCTGCAGTGGCTGTGGCAGTGATGAGGGCCAAGGGCATCCTGGGCTGTGTCAGCAGAAGCACAGTTTAAGGGAAGGGATCACCTCCCTCTAATCAGCAGTCATTAATCTGCAGCTACACTACTGCCCATTTTGAGCCCCCAGCAAAAAGATGCTGGTAAACTGAACTGGAGCGTATTCAGCACAGGGCTACTGAAACGCCTGGGGCTTGAGCATCTCTGCTGCCAGGGGTTAAGGGTGCTGGGCCTGATCAGCCTGGGAAAGAGATGGTTGCAGGGGGATCTAACAGCAGCCTCCAGTGCCTGTGGGAAGGGTATCAAGGGGACAGATCCAGGCTCTGGGTGGCAAAAAGACTTAAGACGCTGATCATAAATGAAGTAACTGTACACAAATTCAGACTGTATACAGGGAACTTTTTCACCATGAAGACAGTCAAGCAGAAGACTTGAGTTATCCAGACTCTGTCCTGGAGAGTTTTCAATACCTGACTGGATACTGAAATAGCAGAAGACAACACTGATTCGACCAACACTGATTTGATCCCACAGCTAATGCTGACTGAAGAAGGAGGTTGGACTAGAGACCTTGAGGTCCCCTCCAACCCAAATATTCCTATGAACCTGTGAACATCAACTAATGTTGCACCACAGTAAACTACAAACTGTATCAGATAGTAATGCATAGATAACTGCATGAAAAAAAATTATTACAGGATAAAAATAAGGTCCAACTTCATTTTCATTGTTACCAACGTATATAAGCAATAACTTCTAAAATCAATAAATTAAAAACAGATTATGAAAAGATTCCAAACTAAGTTTACAAAAACATTCTGGACAGTTCATTCAAAATCTCACCCACTGCTGTCATTAGTAGGCATGCAGAACTCTTCAGGGAATAGAACAGTCAATGGAGCAGCACTAGAATAAAAATTTATTTTGTCTCATAGTTTTTCTATTTTCATAAAAAGAGACACTCTACCACAAAATTCTTTTTAAAACAGATAGAGACAGGCATGAAAGTCAGTCACCCAGAAAGCTAAGAACGTGGCAGAACAGCAAATTATAAAATCATAAACTGCTATAAAGCTACTAATAAATAAGCATTGCTAATTCAACCATATAAATATATAATTTAACTCTGTGTGTGCTTATATATACATCTGTATTTATAAGGCTGAACAATTTGCATTTGCAGAACATTAACATTTTGCCAACATCTAAAGTACATGTATTTACAAAAAAAGATACGTGCAAGACAAAAGAAATATCCTTGAATTGTTCATTTTAAAACTGTAAGGGTAACTCAGGTAAAACACTCCAAAGAGCAACAACAGGTCAGACCAAATTATTTTCAGTGTTCCCTACTTCAGTGTATGGTATGTTATGCTCAGCACATCGGATCCTGAGACTGTTCTTTTGCGATATCCAACAGTCTACACTCAGCAAAGAGCACAGGTACTTGCTCTGGATTTCATATTCCTCTCTGGAGGCCACACAGGTAAAACTTGGACATGGTCATACCTACTTAGTAAGTACCTGAAGACTTAGTTCAAGTCCAAGATGCAGGCAGGTTTCTTGTAACCTAGTTGTAAATCCTCCAGGGACTGTCTCAGTCATCCTGTTTATTTCAAAACTGAAGACAGTGGTGTTTACTCAAGTTACATCTAACAGTCATTGGATAACAGCAGAAATTGTCTTAAGAGCAGGGATTTAAACTTAGGATTTCCTACTCTAAAACATACAAGGTATCACAAATGTGAGGTTTAGTTTTCAGATTAAGACACCTAAACGCATGTTTGTGGTGGTGAGTTACATATCTAAGCTTCTGCTATCACCACTGTTCAGTTGTCTAAGCAGACACATTTAAGTGACAGTGCCACTAAAGATGCTCCAGGATATCAGAGGCATCTACATGAAGAGAGAAAATGTGACACAGGACTTAGAGAAGTTCTGCAGTCCTTTGGGGTAGCAGCCTGGGAAAGATGCCCAGACCAAAACACTGGGTTACTTTTCCCCTGTTTCATGGATTGGATACCCCAACCAGATGGAGACATCTAAATGTACAAGTCCAGCTTTGTGCATTTTCATCTTGAGGCAAGTCCCCTCCTAGTGAAAAATCTCCAAGAAACAAGAGACAACAATCTAGTAAGTATTCTGATTGCAGGGGTTATTGCCCCCACCAAAGCTGAGGTGTTCATTAATGTGGTTCACTGCCCTATTTAATTCTGCACAAAGCAGGTAAGGAGAGCCCAGGTGACCAGTTAACAGCTCTTTTGCAGACAGGCGAATGTGTGTTCAGATTGCTGCAATGGCATTGCAAGGGGATCTCTCACTCTGCCTCAACACTTTCAAAGCTGCACAACCGTTCCAAATCCCTGTCAGAGCGTAAGTGCCATGTAGTTGTGCCATCTCTGGATACAAACCCTAGTCTTTCTGTACGCCGTGGAAAAAAATTTTCAAAAATCATGTCTCAACTGAGCAGTTACTTCAAAATTTACCAAGGATGAATATATTTCCCAAAATATCCACTGCTTTTCCAGTGGCCTAGAGAGCTTGCTAGTAAGAAAGTGCTACAATCTGCAAAGAAGAAAATGTGTCCCTTTTGCCTAAGCTGCTTTACTAACAACAAAAATACTTTTTCCCAATTGATGGGCAAATAGGGTGTGCAATCTAGGGTTGAAACTTTTCTTTTGAACAACAGTCTTGAAACAATACACATTTTGCTATTACATTGATCTTATTATCCTTCTGTGTTTTGTGTCTTTTGCTTACATACTACTTTGAATGAAGCTCTTTTGAAAAAAAAAGTAAAATGAAAATTATCGTATCAATTAGATAATAGTTTATTTTGTTTATTCCTTTCCTTGCTGTTTTTGTAATCGTGCTTTCAGCGCTGTGGAGGGAGAAGGAAGAACTGATCCTCCACCAGAATGAAACAAACAAACAAACAAACAAGTAAAGCAGCAACAAAAAGGGCACACTAGTTTCTGAGTGGTTACCAAACTTACACACTGATTTATTTTCTTTAGTTTGGCTAAACTTATCTGATTTTCTCATGTGACTATTCAGGAATTCTTGTTTTCCAAATCAAACATTTCTGTTGGAAGAAAGTTAGCTAGAAGAAAGCGTTAAACAAATGTTACCATATGACATATCAAATATGAAGTTTAAGAAACAGAACAGGGGCTGGTGTCTTAACTAAGAAACACTCTCTGGGGAACCAATTCACCATCAAAGCAACCGATTTTCTAAATATCCATGGTTTTTACATATATATAAAGCAAAGGTTTACTATGAAATAAATGCATTAAAATTAACAAGGTAGTGGTGTTTCAGAGAATTTTCCTGACATAAAAATTGATCTGATGAAAGAAGTTCAAGTGGAAGGACAAGGACTAATGATCAAAATGCTTTGTATTTATAGTGAGTATACACTTCTAGTAGACATAATAAAACTAAAATGTTGTTTATCTAATAGAAAAAAATGCCATTCATCATAAAAGTTACCCTTTAAATTTATCAAAGACTCTGCTTCAGTTAAGGTATTGTTGAACTCTTGCTTCAAAGACCTTTTAAGTTTAAGATAATTTCTGTTGAAATATGTTACTTTAATTATTACTGCGAATATAATACCATCACACAGAAAAAAAATCTGATAATATGTAAATATATCAAAGGGGATTTTATCAATATTAATTAATTTTTAACAGAAAGGTTTAAAGTAGCCATTAAATGAGTTACACTTCTTCAGATCAGATCTCTGAAATCACTACTCTACTCAGAGTGAACTAGGCCTATTGTGCCTAAACTTGTGCATGCACAAGTAAAGCCAAGCAGTATTCAATGAATGTAAGAAAGTTGTGAAACCGAGCACCAGATTTTATTTTGCTCAAGTAATGACTCATTTGATTATCAGTAACAAAGTCTGTCCTATAAGAATTAGTACTGATAAGTTACCACGTTTAAAATGTTTCTATTTCAGTCAACCAGATACTGTCTCTAAATCATACAGAAGCTATACAACTCCTAAAGGACAGGCAGTAGTCTCCTGACTTGGAAGCTCTACACACATATTGTGACTCTGCTTTAAAAGTAATGGTGTTTATTTTAAACAGCACCTGAAACAACTTTCTTTGTTCCATTTTCTCTGTGTGCACAAACACCAACACACTGTTTTCCATTATAAGAAACAGCATTTATTCAAAATGGCACCTAGACTATTACATTTTTTCTATATTCAAAATTGGAAATAAATTGCATTATCTCTGAAACTGCTGTATAGAACAGTAGTTTAAAGTAATGTTTTCCAATAAGGACAATTTCCCTGTTTGGCTTGAAAACTTTCCAGTGTAACCCCACAACAAATGCACAGTTAAAAAGTAGGCTGCTTGTTTTAATCAATTTGCATTTGACCTGAGTTCAAAAGAACACTCACTCTCCATAAATATAAAGAAAACAAAGGGAATTCATCTGAGAGATGGAGAATAATTTGATCAAGGTTCTTCAGAAATTTGATTTTTTCTTCTCCTCCATAGTCTGAGCTTGAAATGTTACTTTCTTGTGTCTCATTTTCAAGAAGTTGTTCCAGAATCATGCACAAAAGAAAAATATTTTCATACTGGGTGATGTCATAAACAGACTGGACCTGGGAATAAAGAAAAATCAGTACATAAGTAGAGTGTGAAAACATGACAGTTTAAGGAATACTGTTANAAAGAAAAATCAGTACATAAGTAGTGTGAAAACATTTCCGCAGCCTAACATCTCAGATGACAGTTTAAGGAATACTGTTGAAATCTGCAGTAATATTTATATAATCAGGACACCTATACATTCAGTATGATTACTTCTAAAAAATGTTTTCCTTTTTGTGGTAACAGTCAAACAGCTAACACTGCATCACACTACCAAATGAGAAGTTAACACAACCTCCTCTTCATGAGAGAGTTTGCTTTACCTAATTATCCACAGGCTGTGACATACGATAGCGATGTATAGAAAAATAACTACAATAACAGCTTTGTTTGTTTTGGGCATATAATTAGAACTGGTGGATTTCTGTTTTCTGAGAAATAAAATAACAAGCCAAAAAGAACTTTTTTACTCCTATATATAGACACTCATCTATTGAAGTGACACCTCCAGAAAGCAAATTAAAAGTCCAAATTCTCAAGCTCAATAGAAAATGCACAAGCTAGTTCTAAGCCACCTAAAATGGAATATTCAGTTTGTCAAATAAGCTGGAACAAGGACGCTGACCAAACTGAAAACTTTTAGGAGTCTTACGGCTTTATCCAATATAAATTTACCTGTCTTGTATTTAGAACCTGGAATTTTACACAGAAGCTTTCAGAATCTCTTCTGTCCATAGGAAATAACTGGTAAGATACAAACTTAAACCTTGGAGAGCCATCTCTCTGGAATGAAATTTTGTGTCCTCCTTAACAGCAAAATCTACCAAAAGTATGAGAAGATTTTGTTCTGAAAAAGGCAGCAATTACAGTAGGCAGATGATCAGAACTGAAAGGTAAAATCATAGCTGCTAGAAAATTAATCATATATTTTAGAAAATGGACCAATAGCTCTAGCAAATCTAAAAATCTGTTTAGAGCTGTGGTACAAAGCCAGATGGGTCCAGGCTTCTGCACGGGTCTATCAAAAAGAATCAAATCATTTTGCTCAGTCTAAATTACATACTGTAAGACTTTCCAAAGTGTGAAATTTATTATACAATCATTGCTTTTACAAAAAAAAATGTAAGTTATTTTTGATTCCACTAAAATCTAAGAAAAAGACAGCACTTTACCTTCTCCAGCTTAAATCGTGGAATATGGTGGCTCAGAAATTGCTCATTTTGATTTTCTGAGGTAAGTAGTTATTAAAACTAAAATCTATGTTGAAGCACCCTAGGGCAATGGTTTTCAGGTAGCCTCCCACCTCAGAGACAAAATTAAGACACCACAGCTATCCTATTGTAAAGCCTCAATGTAGCAAAAGGATTTTGCTGAGTTTTCTAGAAATCTTGATAATTAGGTTCATTACCAAAAACAAATCCCTAGCCTTGCATACTCCTGTTCTCTCTCTCTGGAACCTGGTAAGAAAAATGTAAAGTTCAGAAGCTGCTGCTAAGAATTCAGTATTGACATTCTTATCAGAACAGACAGCAAAAAATGTAAAAGGACAATATTAAGTATTTGCATACTTCTAAAGTCCAGTTAAATCAAACTGCCTAACTTGGGAAAACCTCCTTCCAAAGTAGAGGTAATAAGACATTCTGTTTCTTCAAATATCAAACATCCAACTCTATGACAATCATGCCTATACACTGATTGTTTTGACTATTGAATAATAGTGGGGAGCTGAACATATTTGCTTTCCTTATTAGACTAAATTGCAGCTTTCAAAGTTGAGAAAATAAGTGTTATTAATGATTTGCTGAATTTCTAGGAAACAGATGTACCAAATCTACTCCTAAGACTTTCAGTATAGGGGTCATCTGACCAAACACAGGCATCAGCAAGCTGAGATAGTTATCCCTTGGTCCTGTTTCAGCCCATGAAGGGAAGCTGGGGGTGGGACACAGTTGCCTGAATGGAGACATCTACTGCCATTTCACATGCCCAAGGGTAGCAGCTGTAAGCCACGAGGAGTACCTTAGGTGTGCTACTAGATGGCTGAGTTTTTGCAGCTGAGTAATTCCCGGGGTCTTTAAACACGTAATTCAGCCCACTCCAAACTCGAACCTCAGATATACCATGTCCTGGGACTCTTTACAGTGATAAAGTGTGACTGTGCCCAGAAAAAAATTACTATGTGGTAACATAAATGGAAGTTCTATGCTCTTAGTTCCTGTAATTTGGAAATTATTGTACAACATTACAAGCAAAAATATTTGTTTGACTCTCAAGTGTTGGCCTTGAAAATTCACTCCTTTTACATGAGTAATCAATATAAAATGTTTTAGAAAGGCAAATTATGTCACTTCATTTAACTTCCTGTAACCTCAGGCTCTTCCAAGCAGTTAAGCAATTGTGTTACTTTCAGTGGGTCTTGAAAGGTGCAACTAATTGCAGCTTAGTAAACTATCTGATTATGGATAATAGAATCCACAAGTTAACTAATTAGCTTCCTCTACAAATAGTACTGCATTAAAGGAAAATTGCTTTAATCACACAGAACTGACTTTGAAGAGAAAGGGTAAGTATGATGGCAAGAAGGATGTATTTTTTGAGATAATAGCTTTTCTGGAGACAAATGCACTTTGAAATACTGTATTATATAACTGAGGGGGACAAATCAGTCTAGAACATCTTCTGGCTCAAGGCTTATTATTAACCTTTCCAATCCATTTAATAATCTGAACAAAATGTGTCTCTGTTTCTTTTGTTAGATGTCTTCTGTAGCACCGATTGATGCAATTACTACCAATGCAAATTTATGCTGTGTAATTTGTAAAGAGATGCCTTCACTGTTCCCTAATGGTGCCCAGTCAGGTAACAGGCCTGTTAATCTTGCCCACCAATGTGTGTGAGTGGGTAGCTGTGCACGTATGTGCACACACACACACAGCTATCCTGAAAGTTCAGAGGCTGCGTCTATAAAGCAAGCCTCATATATACATGCTGCTCTTCCAGAATATATTAATACTAGCTTTAAGTAACTTTAACACTACCTCTGGTTTTCAATGAATTTTAAGATAATCACTCTTCTTACAAATCAGACAGGTATGCAACATGGATTTTTAGATGCTATTTTTTATGAGATCAGTCCTCATCAATTTTGCCTCACCAAGTACTTGGAAATGTGTTTTCTAACAGTAATAAGCATTTTTCATGTATCTCAGTTTTTAATTTAACTTTTGAAATGATTTTCTTATTATGATTTCTCAATAGAAATAAACTTTTTAGAGTTAAATAATTTAAAAAAATATATTATTTATATAAAATTGAGCTTTTCATAAGATGGAAACAAGGATTACAAGGATCTCCTGGCTGGATCCGATGATCTGCTAAGCAGAATTAATTGTATTTATATCACTAAGTTCAGAAGTGCAAGAAGTTTCAAAATGTTTGGTTGAAATTAATTCTCCAGGCTTCTCCTACATTACATTGTGACCACCTGGAATAGGACACATATTTACAACATAACCTGAAAGCAGGGAAGAAGGTCTCTTACCTGTCTTCTTTACAATGCTATCACAACCAGTATTAATACGTTAAAAGAAACAGCTGTGTTCCAGGTTCCTTGCCCTTTATTGTGCTTTGTCTTTGCAAAACAACAGACTAGTTGGCCACAGATCAAATTCCAAGCCACTGCTGTTTTACTGGACAGATCTGGAGTCTTAGTGAATAGATTAGGAAACAGATTCCAAATTGTACTTAGAATATTTCTGTTTTCTTGTCTTAGTGGTTTCTGCACATTTATATAATTTATTCAAATGCCCTTAATAACAGCAATATAAAACAAGAAACGAAATCGAAGAAATTCTCTACAATTCTTAAGCCAGGTCACCAGCCACAAGTCATATTTCTAGTGATGCAGTCTGTTGGGCCTGGAATTTTCACATGCAGAAGGCTGCTGACACCTTCTGAATAGAGGCAAGTAAGTTTTATTCCTTTTACGTCTCAAAGGACTTACAGAACAGAGACAATACTTTACCAAGCAAATGAAAATTAGATGAAAAGAAAGAGAGTATGTTCATGGCAACTGCGTCGATGCAGCTCAGATGCTTATATAGAAGTGTCAGCAACACCTGTATGCTCTCTGGGATAGAGCACGAATGGCTCTAACTTGGGAAAACTTGTTTTGGTTTAGAATAGAAGATTTAAATGCTGAAACTTCTGACAAAATGAAAACAATTAAAATTAATTTAGAAGCACCATTATGTTTGATTAGTGACAAAGCTTCCCTCCTTTTCTATCTCTATAATTTAGTTAACATCTGTTTAGGCTTTTTTAGTCCCATGACAATACCAAGTTTAAATATATGTTTCAACAAATAATTCTACACGACATAATGCTATATAAAACACTGACATACCAATACAAACTTTAATCAAACTGGAAAGATGAGTGTTTATATACCTCTGCTATTTAGGAAGTCATAAAATTGACACTTCTAGATAGTTATTTTAGTGGAAAAATATTCTGCCCAGATCTCCGCAATCCATCAAATTCTAACAGCTTTGCTTCTTGTAAATTTTTTCTTGCAAGTTTTGCCTCTTCCATCTCTTGGCAAACCTCTACTGTTCACCAGGGATATAACTTTTCAGGCTGGCAAAGTGTCTTTCCTATGTTTCAAGAAATTCTAAATAAAATCTCACTGAAATATCAAGTGTTAAAAGTTAGTATTTCTCCTCTTTTACATGTGTCTTTTTCAGAGAAGCATCAAGGGTAGACTGAAATACACAATATGCTAGAGCCTGGCTCGTTTTGCCTTCCAATGGAAGCACAGGCAGTGGGAATTTCAGCAGCATCATCTGCTGGGCTGTGACTACTTAGTTAAGGAGCATGGAGGATAGAACAGAACCAAATCTGCCATCTGGCCATTTCCAGGAAAAATCCCCCTCGGCCTGTCCCCTCCTCAGGCAAGAAAAAGTAGCCAAAGCTCCTAGAAATTTTCCAGAGCAGGCAGAAACAGAGAGCATACATTTCTCTTGACACAGCCAACTACCAACAAACAGACCATCTCAGCAAACAGTCCCAGTGCCCCCTCGATTCCTTGCAGGTGGCTAGTACAGGCAGGTATACACGCAGACTGAATTCTGGGCGAGAAAATGAAAATTCATCGGCCAGGAGGCCACAGAGCAAGTGGAAGCCGATGTCCCACAGGAACATGGGACTTACCCAAACCACCTGAAAATGTTTGAAGAGGAGCATGCCTGTTAGAAAATGTCTGAGCTTGTTTTACATGTTTCTAGAGACACACAGTCCTGGGCAGGCTGCTTAATGGACAATTACCCCAACTCTTTTTTATTTGTTGTTGGCTCATTTCATTTGCTGCTTCAGCTTTCTGGTGGTAAGAGGGGATGTTCCATCTAGAACTAAGAGGAAAGTCACTGGGACTAAGCAACAAGGAAGTGACATACTAAATGTAGTCACTGATGCTCACATAAATGAAAAAATTATTTCTGTGCTCACTATGCCTGCATATAGGAGGGAGACTTGTCTGAAATGGCTTTCTGCATTTTAACACAACAGTTCTAATGAGTACATAATTATAAATATAAGTTCCTAAATGGAGAGATATTTGACACCTTTTAAGAAAAATGTTTCTAAATTAGCGTAATGAAAAACAAGAAAAAAGTGACTGACTGGAAACTCTATCAACAGTCACCATTTGGTAAACTTTGTATTTGCTAAGGGAATGCTGAAAACCTAAGTTTTCAGTAAAATCAATGCTGTTTACTCATCCAGTCTAGGTCAGAGATTAATGGAAATACATTTCAAGAATCACTGAATTGTTTCCTCAAGTATCAATAGATTCTCATTTTATGGATAAGGAAGATTAATTCTCACAGGGAATTCTGTTCTTGACCCTTCCATTTTCCTTTGAGAAATCCCTATCCAGGTTATTTATTGCTGTGTTCAAGTGCTAAATATGAGACAAACATTTTTCAGAGTACAGTTAAGAACATTTGGATGGTGGACATTTTATTTCAAAACAACACAGAAATGTTATTAACCGAATATTCCACAAGTATGTAAATAACCTCTATTTGATCATTAAAATTTACAAACCCAACAAGTAGGATAAAAGAGATTATCTATAATTGTTGTTTAGTGTTTAAATAACATGCAGATATGCATCTCTAAAATATTTAAGGTATGCATACATGAAAGTCTTTACTAGAAATCTTTTTGTTCTTTTTTTCCTACTGCTGTGTTAAGGTAAATGGATTACAAATTGTCATGATGCAGGATTTAGTTTGTAGCTAATTAGCATATATCTTTAAGAGCTTTTTGTTTTGTGATTTGAAATGCCAATTTCCTGAACAATCCTTCCAATAATCATAATCCTCATAACCATGTTAATTATTCACCTGCCAATTAAGCTCAAACTGATATATGTCCTCTTTCAGTATCTCCAGCAAAATTCACATTGTGTACAATTCTTTATTTAAATTTACAGTCTTGCACCCCAAATTTTCAAAATATTTTCATCTTTTATTCAATGGGTTCTGAAATTCTATTTGTGTCTTTATTCATTCTGAGTATCACTTTACTCTCCTTAGGTTTCAACTATTCTGCTTACAGACCAAGACAAAAGCAACTGCAGAAAGGGTCAAGGAATTACCAAGAGTTGTAAAAGTTAAATTCCAGAGGAGGGACCATCAGATAAACTCTTGGAACAGTTTAATCTACAGCATATGCAGTGACTAGTCCTGAGCAAGATAGTGCTAACAATACTTTAGAAGTCCCAGACAGCCTCATGCTAGAGAGGTTTCAGAAGCAACTGTAAGAATCTTGCAAAAACAGTATCTGTCCAGGCATAATTATTTGGCATACCCTGGAAAATACTTTAGATAGAATTTAAAGTGTTTGTTCTCTTTGCTGTCTCCCAAGAGGAAGATACTTATCCCTGAGGTATCTATGCATTTTGCCTCTTCCACATATCACTTAGCACTGTCATCTGTTACTAGCCCTTACTATGACACACCGAATTAGGAGAAATTCCCAAGACATCTTAAGCAATATTATTCTTATCCAGTAATACAATTTCCACAACATATTGTAAGAAATTAAATATGTCAGCAGGAGAGCATTGACGTTTCCATTTTGGAGTAAGAATCACAACAACTGCCAAACATAACAAAGACACAGAAGCCTTTAAAAACCAAATTCTAATCCTCTTTATCCTATTAAAGAAAGCTAAAATATAAGTCACAAAGCTATTTCATTTAGAGACAACAACCAAAAAATATGAATCTATGAACCTTCTAAGGATAATGGGAATTTATAAACACATTTTATTCCAATCTACAAGGTATATACTTCAAATCTGACTTTTCTCAAGTATGTTATTTTTGAAATTTATTCTAAAATTATAAAAATTAATTCTTCACAAGTTGAAACCTGTGAAATATGTTGGTTTGATTTTGGTTTTGTATTTTTTTTTTCAGAAAGAATCTGAAATATAGATTGTGAGTATATCCATTACAGTGTGGGTCCTTCCAAATCAAATGGGCTACCTAAGAATGTTTCTAACTTAAAAATGAAGTTATAGATCAGACAGTCCCATGGAAGGTCTCTATCAGGAGAAAGAAATCAACAAAAAAATCTAATAAAATTTCTCAGTTATGAACACTTCATTAATAGAGAAAAGGTTTTGTTGTGGTTTTTGGTTTTGGAGGACTTGCATACTTGTAAGTGTAAGAGTACCACATGAAATAATGCTATAATTGAAATAGAAGACGTTGCTTGTTGCCATAAGAAATTAAGTTCTCATCCTGCGAGAAATGTCATAAGTATACAGCAAGGCCAGTGATCTAAGCAGGTCTTGAAAATAAACATCATATATATAACATTTTTATAGGTAATAGGACGCTAAGGTAATAAGATTAAGTTTTGAATATTAGCAATAATAAAAAGTCCTCCAGGAATTAAAATCACATCAGAAAACAATGGATTGCTGAAAAATACAGCTACATTAGTTTCAAAAGTTTACGTATTTTAGAAAATGCATGGAAGTACTGAAAATAAATAGCAATCACTCTGCTTTAGTCACTCTAGCACTGGGCAGGCAATCCTGACAGTAATGCAAGATACACATTTATTTGTACTCAATCAAAATTCATCAATTTTGGAAAAGAAGCTTTTCAACATACTTTTTATCTCATAAGGCTTTTTTTTCCTAAAAGCATGATAACTTTGCCTCACGTTGAGCTTGACTTCCTAAAATTATCTCTTCCAATACTAGGGATGGAAAGAATCAACTGGATCTAGCAAGTAGCAGATGACTGGTCCAAGAGGAAACCAAAGCAGAAGGCTGTTGCAGAATGTGCACTTGAATTGCTTGCCACAGCATACTGTGAAAGCTGAAAGCTTGTATGGGGTGAAAGAAAAATAACCAGTTGTATGACAGTGAATTTCATAGATATACATGTAAAAACAATCAATCACTCTTCACCTGGGATAGCACAAATTGATGGGTACCGGGAGAATGTTCTCGAAAATGTCTCCAAACTCCTCTGAACATTTACTACAAGCACTGTCAGGGGCAGAATGGCCATTCTCACATTTTTCTATCTCCCAGTGTAATTTTCTGCCCCCCCTCTACTAAAGTTACTTCAGAGAAGAAAATCTTCTCCTTTTCAGCTCTGGAAGCTTGCAGTCAGTGGCTCACTTCTTCATTTTCAATGAGATCAGTCCTTGCTCCAAAGCCAGAGACAGAATCCACCATTCCAGGTTCAGAATCACAAAGAAAAATGGCCCAAACGTAAGCAAACCTAGGTAGTTTTGAACTAACTGAGAACAAATGTGTGCTTGATGCTTGTATTTATCTGCTGCAAAAGAAAACAGAAAATCCACGGAAAAACAAGAAAAAATGAAACACTTAAGAATGAGCAAGAGGAGTGATTCTAGGAATTGCCCCATGTGAGGAAAAGGACAAATTTGGTTGGAACACAAGCTTAATATTTGTAAGCAAAAGAAGTTGACATCTGCTTTCTGAATCACTTTCATCCCAGGAACCAAAGTTTCTGTATACTTTTAACAGATAAAAAATGATTCTGCTAAAGGAGAGAGGTTTCCTTCTAATTATGCAGTTATTTTTCCACTTCCATAGTTAGAGGCTTAATATTCTATAACTGTTCAAGGCAATATTTCATTTAATATTAACCAAACTTTGTCTTTTATTTAGGAAGAAGTGTTTTATCTATCTATTTATCTTTCCTCTTGTTTTAGAAAAAACCTTGTATTTATTGTACAGATAAAAAGTCTTTAGGAAAGTATTCCTATTTTACATATATCCAGTGTTTTCCCAAACCATTTTCCTAAAATGGATTAATGTTTCCATTAGATATAACTGAAACAAGACAACAATGGTTTTTCAGTGATTCTGCCATCTGTCTTAAACACCCACTTTCCACTACAATTGTGTCACCAAATCCTGTAACAACCTCTGAATTTTCAGAGAATATCATGAGAGTCTTCCAAACTTCAACTGTAAAACTCAAGAGACCTGAGACACATGGAAGACTCAAGAGAAATAATTTCATAAAAATTTGAAAGGGTTGACAAGTAGTGCTATTTTTCTTATTTACTGTATTTAAAACTACGTGGAATATGTAAGTAGAAGAAATCGTGACTGGGTTAATTGAATTTAACACTATGACAATACTGCTTATTCACCTTCAACAAGTGAGAAATTACAGAATAAACATATTTAATTGAAAATCACACAAAATATAAAATGTCATGAAATCATGAGAAGACCACAGTGTATCTAAAAGTTTGCATACGTGCATCAAAACTAAATTTTGGGAGGAATTAGACCTTTTGACTAAATATAACAAAACAGAAAATGGAACAGATTGCTCCCTACAATCTTTTTAGGCTTTGCAGAAACCAAAGGGGTATGACTGTAACCAAATATGTTTTTGCTTTCAAATTTTACTTTTCCATTAATTATCTGGTAGACTCTTCTGGAAAGCCCCAAAATGAGAAGTTGTCTAGACAACTTTACTTTTTAAAATGTTTGTTCATTTGTTTATTTAACTGCTTGAGCAGCACAGCACTATAAAAATATATGTTTTTAAGAGCTCCAGAGCAGAAGTTTAGAATGTGTGGGGGTCATGGTGCTGGAAAGCAGTCATATGCAGTTCAAGATTGGCCCTCTAAAGTTCAGTATGCCAGCAGTAACTCTAAAGACAGTTACACTTAGGAAGATCCTTTTGAAACTGAAAATCTTCTGCAACTTGTGCAAAAATTGCAGCATCCTGACAGAACACAAAAAAGCAGAGTAAACTTGAAAGGAATTAAACTCTACATTGACCGTCAGAAGCCAACTAGTTTTTTTAGCTTTGAAGGAGAAAATAATATAAGAAATATACAGGAAGCATTATGCACAAGAAAAGGCTTATAATTCTAAAAGTTATGATATCAGCTGAAACAAATAATGAAAGAATTATTGAAGAAAGTTCTGTGCTCTGAGTACTATTACATAGTGAAATTTACTAGGTCATAGCAAGTCCAAGGGCTTTCTTTCCATAAAACTGGAGTAGTTTGACTCCCATTCAAAGTAGTGTGGGGAAAGTTCTCTGCTATGCAAGTCAGTTTTCATATGGCCAACCTGTCACCTGGATGATTCTGTAAATCTCAAATATGTAGGCTGACAAGGGTATAACCGGCCTTAACTAAAGGAACATGTCTTCAAGAGTGCAAAGTCAAGCCAAAAATTTGATGCACGACACCACTATTTTCAGAAAGCATAGAGTTGTTCATAGCAGGCCTCATTCCTTGTGCTAGAAGGATACCATCAAAAAAGGAATCTGGGTATGCCAGGATTTGAAATGACCTAGAGTAAAGCTAAAGAAAACTTAGGAAGATTTATATATGGCAAGAGAAGCATGTGATTTTTCATTCTGGTATAATTTCTTATGCCAAAGCTTCAACACAGCTCAGTAAAACTAACTAGAACTGAAAAGTAGTGGGGAACTACAGAATTTTTTATTCTTCACAGAATCTGTTTGAAGGATAATGTTCTGAGGTCGAATTGGATACATTAGAGCTGAGTATCATAGCAAAAATACAGATGATTTTATCAAATGGCTTTGCTAAGACAAATATCTAAGAAAAAAAAGCTAAAAAATGAGCAGAAGTGCACTCTTTTGCACTGAATCACCCAAAAGAAGACTATTACAACCAAACTACAGAGATATTATAGGAGTTTAAAGAAAGTAATTTCGAATCAGAAGCATTAATTCTGGAAAAAATTACAACCAGAAAAAAACCAACCTAATTGGAGCTCCAAGTACATTCAAAGTCAAGAAGAGTGTGAATGAAGCCCAGTGAAACAATACTTGACTTGAGAAACCTAAAAGACATTGTTTTAGGTCAGTGACTGAGGTGTCAGGTGGACCCGTTAAAAGCTGACATAAATGTACCTGTAGGGGCCCATATGGGACCCTGATAACAGTTAGTAAGCCAGGCTTCCAGAAACACACTGTCATTCATGTGAATGGGGTATGACAGCTGCATAAAAGAAATGTCATAGCATTGAACAAAATCCAGAATAACACCAGAGAATAACATAAACAATGGCAGCAAAAGAATGGCATGCCAGGGATACCACTGGAAGTAAAGAACATACTTGCATTTGTTGGAACTGAATTTTAGAATGGCCTGGGTTGGAAGGGACCTTAAAGATAATCTAGTTCTAGTTTTTTGTAAAAATAACAGTTGAAATCCACCTTTCAGCTAAGGCTGTGATTTCCTCTGATGGCCTGAACCAATGAATATTACATGAACTGCATCTAAAACCTCTCCTGTCTTCCTCAGCAGTTACAAACTGCTCTGCCATGCCTTTCCCTGCTGTATTCCCATCACCATCCTTTTGGCTTTTCTCTATTTTTTCCCTCCCCCATCTCTAGAAAACAGAAGACAAATGTCCCACTGGCATGACCATGAGTCTGGGCCATGTCTCTGATTTTGAAATCTGGACAAAAACCATTTTTTTTAAAATTTGAACTTCCCACAACAACATGGTATTGGGAAAAAAAAGGCAAGAGTGGAAAATGAGCAAATCTTCAAACTGAAGGAAAAGATACATATCTCTTTACATTCACTACATAACTATGGATTTTTTGAAGGGGACTGGACTAGCAGAGTAATTAGCACTATTTAAAACACTGCACGCTGCTTCTATGGAAAGTAGAGTTTAAAAAATGCAATTAGGATATGTATTTACCAGAACAATTGCAAAGCTTAATAGAGTTTCAATCAGGTTACAGAAAACACTCCCTAATCCTCACCACCATTAAGACAGCACATGACCTTTTGTGTGAAACAACAAATAGCATCATCCTACTAAAATTAAGATAACTGACATTCAGCCAAGATTCTCAGAGATGACTCTGCTCTTTCTGCAGCTGCCAGCACACTTGTCAGGTTTACTGTGCTTCAGGATGCAACGTTAGATATAACATGGTATTTATTAAAAAATTGGCCTGAAAAGATAGCCAAGCTTCAGCTTGGGACAGATTTTTTTTTTTTAAATTAAATGAAATTATTTCTGGAACAAGAAATAAAGCATGTTTCCAACTGTGGACCAGATATAAGAATTCAAAATATTAGTATGTTAGCTTACGTACCATATTATTTACAATCAGGTAATAATTACCAGTATGTAGCAATGTTGCCTTTAGCAACACAACTCTTTTCTCTTTGCTGTAAATTTAATGCAATTTAACATAATTGCTTAATTTATCAAGCAAGATTTAAATCACTGTGAAAGATATTAAAAGATCATATTAACAAATCACAGTAAATGCACAGGCCACCTAGCTCTTCAAAGTTATTTCAGATGACTGCAGGAATACATTAAGAAAAATATGACAGAAAATCATTAGAGACTAACTCATTGAAAGAAGAGAGAAGAAACAAAATCAAATCCTATCAGAACTGAGGTACACAAATCATCTTTGTTATGCTGTAACTGACTCCCAGCAAATTTCTAGTTTTTAGAAGGTCTGGACTATCCGGCATAGTAATTGTAACATTACAAATGAGTGAAAGACATCAGCTGCAATATAAATAAACCCTCCTATTTTAATGCTTACACTTGTTTTATTAAAAAAAAATGTCACTGTTCTTGTGCTTATGCTTTTGTGAAGAAGATGTATGCACAGGGAAAATTTCTGGGATAATACAGCAATTTGCAGAGCGAACAAATAAGAAAGAGAATACTCCTACATTTTTATGGCTCTAAGGTAGCCATGCAATACATTCCTCCAAGATTCCCTGATGACAGCAAATTAGCCAATAGGGATCTCATGCTCCGACTGTTTCTGCTACCTAATTCAACTCACTTAAATTGAATTAAGGTTCTTCTATGCCATACAGGCACATAGTAATTTATTTAGTAAAGCTTTTAAGCTTTCCAGTCTGAAACTTAAAAATTTCTCATTTAGTTTTGTCCTATTTCCATCTCTCTTCCTTAATACTCTGTATTTTATATTCCCTACTGGAGAGGGAGGAGATAGGGTTATCACAATGTAGAGCTATGGCTCATTTAATATTCTTTTTGGTTCTCAATCCTCTGGACAATAACAATTTAAAGACTTTGACTTTCTTCATCCTAAAGGGTTAATTAGGCTACTTCCACCTACTGTTCCCTCAGTGGGATCTTAGTCTAGTGTTCAGCAAGGTCAACCTTGAACCATTACTACTCTCTCTGTTGCTTTACTTTCCCATGAAACTTTCTTGACAGCTATAATCTCTTTTCAGAATAAAACATGACCTATCATTTGTTCCAAACACTTCTGTCCCCAGGTGACATAGGATTTAGCAACAAGAAGGAAATCCATTTTGGGTTTTTTTTCCAACCCAATTCTTGAATGTCTGATATTGTATCAGAGTTATCAACTCAAACACTCATGAGACGATGAAGAAACTTAGTATCTTAATTTTAATTCCACTCTGTTAGGAAAAAAAAAAAAGCAAAAATCTTAGCTGAAGAGCCTTCTTTCCTTTTATATGAACCTGAACTTTTTTTAGGATCAGAAGAAAACCTGTTGTGAAAAATCTTCATGCACATCATTCCTTGAAAGGGGCAAAATTAAGAGCAGTTCCAGGAGACAATACAGAAAACGAAACTGAACCACTTTTGGCTGTGATAATACAAATGTACACACAAAGACAGAGTAAATACAATTCTTAAAAGAAGGGATTATAGTCAAAACTGGAAAAAGCAATAAATAATAAAAGGAATGTATTAGGCCTCTTGAGTCTACTACAATGTGAAAGTAGGTACCTTATCAAACTTTTCTCATACTAGGCTGTTGTGTGGGTGATTCTAACACAATTATTTCAGTGGACCTAACTCTGGCTGTAGATGTGGAACAGTGAAGAAGCATAGCCCCACTAGGTATGATCCACAGAACTGGATTCCTCTGAAAAGTAACTGTCAGTAAGGCAAGGGATCTTAATGTGGTTCTAAAATCTTCAGTGAAAAGACCTCATCTACTCTATAATTTCAAAGAATGAAGTTACCTACTGTAGATGACCATAGGGAAAGGCATTCTCTAGGAAAGCACAGAGACTCAAACTTGGAGGTACACCTTATGTACACCTTGCTTGACAGGGAATATCAGCACAACCCCTGCTGCCTGTAACATCCATGTGATGAATGAACAAGACTTGGAAGAAAAACTCTTGAAGTCAGTACAACATCATTGGTGAGAGAGGGCAGTTTATGCAGAACTTTAAATTTGCATAGATAGCTTAATAACTAGCTGGAGAATCTGATGATGCAAGTGAGTGCAACTTCTTCCCAATTCCAGTGTCATACTTCTGGTCTTATGCTTAGAACTTAACTTATATTCACACTTCCACTTGTTCCCATGCAGCCACAGAAGTAACAACAAACCTTCTTCACCCAAACGAAATGAAAAGTAAATCAATCTATGCTGACTTTTTTGGTTTTGGTTGGTTGGTTGGTTTGGGGTTTTTTGTTGGTTTTGTTTTAATTTATCTATTAATTTCACAGCTTGAAACTGGAGATTTTTATAATGGCTTTTCCACATTTAAAATAGCCTTGCTAACAGAGAGACATTCTGGGCACCATCTGGTGACAAAGGATTCTTGATTGTGCGTTCTTGACATGGATGTACAGTGATCTTATGATCAAACCAGAATGAATGGCAGACTGAAAGACCTCAGTGATCAACCTGAGAAAAAACATATAGGCTCATAGTGGTGCTGTATTTCCCCCATCCCTGTTCTTCCCACATTTTCCCCCTTCCCTGCCCCTACTCCTGGCCACACCCTCGGATTCTCCCTATTGGTTCCAGTACCCCAACTTCACCCCTGTACCACCCCTGTGCCCTGAGAAAACCCCTGGCTCCCTGACCATGTGGTCTCTCTGCCTCTGGGAACCAGCTGGTCATCATGTAAATAAAGGTTCCTCTGAGGTCACCATACAGAGACCTTTCTGCCTCCTTTATCGTCACCGTGTTGCGGAGCCCAGCCAGCCGGAGCAGGAGCGCGGGGCCACCCGAAATGGCTACTGGGAGAGCAGAACAGCCGCTCTCCCCAAAGCAGCCCCTCTAGGCTCTCCAGGAAGGGTTGCGGCCTGCTAAACCAACGCAGGAAAAACCCACCGCAACAGCTCATCCCAGAAGCATTGAGGATGCACGTGCTGAACAGTGAAATACCCCCTCATGACTTTCATGAGGATGACAACTAATTTTCTAGAAGGATTTTTGTTGCTTCTCCTATGCTCTCACTTAGCAAACAAGTGAAAAAAGGAAGGAGGCAGAATCCCACTCATGTGGAAATTCAGAACTCGCAAAAGCAAGTCAGTTGAGGCATCACGAAGAGCCTAACAAGTCTGAAGAGAAAGAAGTTTCAAAATACTACCAAATCCCCAGATCAGCTGGTCTAGCCTGAGGTTGTCTGAAAGAATTCATGCAATTCCAAAGGTAATTCTTCTGATATACCATGAAATAGTAGTATTATTACAATGAAATAGGAGATACCATGGAAAAAATATATATATACTCACATATATATATATACCCACCATGACATACCATGAAATAGTATTAGTATTACTTTGAATAGTAATAATGAATGCGATGCCAGACACAGTATATGCCTCTCCTGCTGGTGTTGAAACATGAGACTGAAGACTTCCTTCTGGGTAAAGTCAATGCTGTTTGCTGCTTTTCTTTGGCTTTATTGGAGGTGAATGGCAAAGTTACTACTAACACCAGAAATTGTGCAAAGCTTTGTGAATTTTTTTCTCTAACACTGAAAAAAGGTAGTAGAACCTGAAAAGTCAGCTTTCTGCCTTCTTCACTCATCAGCTGGAAATTGTCATTGTTTGGGACAAACATCTTTCTTTTCACAGCTCTGTTTGAACATTAATTTCATACTGCCTGACTTCAGACACTGCCTTTTTGTCAAGCAAAAGTGCACAACAACAAAAAAGGTGAACTATATTCAACGATTAGAAAGACTATAAGAATTGGGAGATTCAGACGGTCAGTAGAACATTCTCCCTAAATCAATGTTTTCTCACCACATTTGTACTGGAAAATTAAAAAGCTTAACAGATCAGGTGGGTAATCCACATGCATTGCTTTTAAAAGCAATCAACATTCAAAGGTGGGAGACTATTGTGACAAGGAAAATAGTTATTACACTCATATCTGATCACCCCATCCTTGCCAACAGGTATCCCATTCTCCTTCTGAAAAACCAAAACAGTTTGGGAAACATTCAGAAACACCAAGTGAGGGTTTTCAAAGAAAATTTCCAGTTTTTTAATTCTTTAGTACATTTAGGACTCCTTTTTTAAATTGTGGCATCCTCTGACAGTTTCTGAGAATGAGATAAAGGTTAGAATCTCAGTACTTCCAGAATTTACTCTTCTTACTCACTCTTTAGGATCCATTAGACGTGGATCCTCAGAGAAGCACAAAGTATTGGCTGAAAATTCTGCCTTAGAGAGAAGCATATCTGCAGTGATATCAATAACCCAAAGATAAACGGTAAATTAGAGAAGGAAGAAAGTTTATAGAGAATTAGCTCATATGACAAGAATTTTCATGGAATATTCACACAGAAAATGTAGCTAGAATGGTCTTGTTCAGGATCTGAAGATCAGGAAAGAAAATATACTAGATATTACCTATGAACAAAGGGATGTCTTTCTCAGATGCAAGGATTTTTCTTACCTTCAAATTTCAGTATAGTTCTTGCATAATGATAAAGAGCAGGAAAAAAATACTCAGTTCATCTCCTTTATATCATACACTGGCTTATATACTTCTGTTGTAACTCGCATTTGTTTGCTCTTTAAATAATAATCTTTTGTTCTCTCAGAATAAAGGATTTTACAAGTCTCTAAATCTGTTGTGTTTATCCAAACTCTCTCTAGTCTGGTATGTATTTTCTGAGAAGACATTATCACATGACCAATTTTGCTGCAACTCATCATTTATATCTTTACTTGTTTCTCTTTCAATCTTAATTGTTTTAGAACAGTTGCTCTGCATTGAAACAATAGCTAAAACTCTATTTTCTGTACTTTGTTAATGACATTGAAGAACTAACTCTTGAGGGTTAAACAAAATAATCATTCATTACATTAATGAATAAACAATTACACTAACCACAATCTTCAAAATTTAAATTTACAATAGCTAGCACCACCTTGCTACATTAACTGATGAAAGAATAATGACAAAATACTTGGAGTGGTTTTTAATTTGCTGCTCTTGCATGCAGTATGATTTATCTCAGGATTTAAAACTGTGCTTAATTGCATATTAAGCGATGGCAATATGTGCAACAAGTTTTTATTAATATCACTGCTTGTCATATTTCATACTGAAAACAATCTACATTGGCTCACCTATGAAATGAACTTGTAACAAAGGCCTACTTCACACTAAGTAGCACATTAGTATTCTACACAGACTGTAATTGCCATTCTACTGGTTTTATAATACTCATGTTTTGAAATGCTCTCCTTGCATTTATATTAAAAGCATCTGAGAAGACAGTCATTGAGTTGTGGGAATAATTTTGCAGGAACACAGGTACATTTTTGAGATTTATTTTGACTTTGTGCATGTCTGAAAGTATTTCTTTGGTATTTGTTTTTAAAAAGAAGTTAACTAATTCATGTATAGTTATTACTCCAGTATCTGCAGTATTCACTGCAGGGACAATCAGGCTCAAAAATGTTTTAGAAAGATAGAGCATGATAGTAACACGATTAGAGCGTACTGACACAGCTTATTAAGAGACTAATGCAAATTTATAATCTCTTTTAAGAAAGAACTCTGCATGTTAACATGGTGTGAAGGTAAATGAAAGAAGAGGAAACACAATACAAATACAAATGCTGTATAAGAAAATTAGCCTAATACACTACTTAAGGATAGTTTTGGTGAGAAACCATGAGATAGCACGATTGGGTGTCCTGGTTTAGGAATGGTGTTCTCCAATTCAGGGCTCCCATTGAAACCACCCTGCCACTTGGTGGCTCCCCTCTACCCCTCCCCTGCAGAGGGCTGCAGAGGAGAACTGGAGGCACAAAAGCTTAAGAGCCTTGGGTTGAGAGATAAGAGCAATTCACTGGAAACAGCAATGAATAAGAAAATGAACAGTAACAGCCACAATACTAATGACAGAGTGTACAAGAAAGAGGGGAATGATTCACACGGAAACAGCAATACCTGACTGCTCCCTCTCCACACTATGGTGACGTGGAAGGACCCCCTTTCTCCTCAGAAGAGACACCCTTCCCCTTGCCCCTGGCAATGACACGATGTGGTATAGAATAACCTCCTGCTCCTGGCCATGCCCTCTCCTGGCTACTGCAAAAATTACTTCTGTCCTGGCTGGGACCAGGACACTGGGAAAATGTAATGTGTCTGACAGGAGACATTCTATGCTGCTAACCCTTTCATGTTGTCCAAGTGCTGTGGAAGGAGACACAAGTGTTTTTCCTCTTTATTCCCAGACTGGTTTTACTGTTCTTATTTATCAAATGTATATATTATGTAAGTGGTACGTCAAGTGGTACAGTAAAGAATATAGTAAGCTGTGAAGAACAGCACAATCTGTTAGTCTAAATCAGCAAGTAGGCTGTACAAATCTATCTCTTCGTAAAAAAGTAATTCTTTGTAAGAAAATGAGACATCAGAAGCACTTTAATGTACTGACTTAATTCAAAAGGACATATACAAATCTCCTTCCCATTTCCAACTTGAAATAAAAGGTTTAGGTGTTTCACTATGGAAACCATTTAGGGTTTTTAAACTGCAATACTGCAGATGAGCTGCACAGAAAAACAAAATTTAAGATGCACCCTTTTCTTTAGCTAACAATACAAAGAATACCTGTTGGGTTTTTTAAATCAAGAAACAAATACGAATATTTTCTAAAAATTAGATGAATAGCAGTTTAGCTTCCAAAAGTAGCCAATCAAAGTATGAAGTTTTAGAACTAGAAAATCAACAGTCTTAAAGCAAACTGTATAGTGAAATAGTAGGGAAAAATTAATAATAATGCAAAGCTGACAGAGTTGCAAAAAAAATTTGAGAAGGACAGCAAAAACTGGCGGACAGCAAAAAGCCAAACAATGACAGTGACTCATCAGCCCACTTTGAGCAGCGCACCCTAACTCGGAAAACACATCTATTGCTCAGTCTCGAATATTATGTACAGGCAGGCCCACAAATTAAGTACCAGAAACAGTAAGATAGTAAGAAATCAGTTACTTTTAGAATTTACCACTAGACAGACGTTGGTTATGTATTAAGTGTAGCATTTCCTTAAGTTCGTGACAGGCATTATTGTTTCTATTTTTGTGTATCAGACTGCAGAAGGCTGAAATTCTACACATAGAATAATAAAAAAAAAAAAGTAAAAAAAATCCTTGCTTACTTAGAAATCAATTCTCAAAGGCTTTCTTTTTGCTGTACTCATATCTTATGACATAAGACATAACCTTCCTAATTTCAAATTAATATCCATTCATTGGTATTTCTACAGCACAACTGCCCTTGAAGGGTTGGAAAGAGTAGGTAAAACCAAACTAAATGAACAGGTTCAGATTCTTTGAAACAAATATTTCTACTTAAAGTTTTTACAGCAAAGAAACGTAAAACCAAACCAGAGAAGTAATTCTGCCTCTATTAAAAATAATTCCAAGTTCTTAATGAAAGAATCTGAAAGTATCTGAAAGTATTAAATAATGTATTATGAAGTTTTTACATAGCCTTACTTTTAAGTCAAGAAAGGACCACAAAGACCACACTGCTTGATCTGAAAGTTCCGAGAAACTGAATTTAATTGTCTTTCAGAAAGATACACAACTTCAGCTTAAAGATGACAAACTACAGAAGCCGCTGTTTTTCCTTTTAAGTTGCTGGTACGACAGCTGAATTTTCAAAGTACCAACATTGGAAATGAAAAGTACGGTCATGTAAAAGTGAATCTTTTAAAAGAAAATGTGAAAGCCCTGATAGAACATTAAATAATCTATATGTAGGAAGTAGAACAGGTGGCGATGAATGGCTCTGAAACAGGGTAAATATTGTAATGCAAGTAATCGATGAGAGAAGCTAAAAGGATCATAGAATATCATTACGTGCTAGACTAAAAAACCTTGTCCAACTGAACAACCAACCAAACAAAACAACCACAAACCAGAAAAACCAAACCAAACCAAACCAAACCAACCCCAAAACAAACATCCCCCCCCCACCAAAAAAAGAAAGAAAGACAGAAAGAAAGAACTTGGAAACTTTAAAATACTCTAGGAGTACAAGTAAAGCCACAGATAAAAAGAAAGACACCCTATGAAATGTAAGTAAGAAAATTTTAAGTAGCTATGAAAAAAACCCCAAATCAGAAATAGTCCAGAATGGTTTCTGCTCCAATCCTGAAGTGGAAGAAGAAAAGGACATTTCTATTCCATATGATAGTGTGGATGGAACTAAAAAACTGGGGGTATGAAAAATCATCTGCAGCAACCCAAGACTTCATGAGGAGATGCTCTCAAATTCTTCCTGGAGCACCACTGCAGTATTTCTCACAATGAGTGTATCTCAAAATCCACATTAGAACATCAAACTTGTATATTAATCCTAGATCACTGGAGATCTGTTTCAACAGAATAATGCATTTGCCAAAAAGGCAGTGAGGCCTGTCTGCTAGGGAATTTCCTTTATCCTAGTACAGTTATGAATTGACTGGAACACAATTCTGGCCCCTATGTTCACACTGAATTTTATGAAAATACAAATTTTATAGTGCAAAAAGCGTTATGTTCAATACAAATATAGTATTTCATGGTTTGGACTGCAAATAAAGAATATCAAAGGAAGCAGACCTTTCTTCTACCCTAGAAAGTTCTTGGCACTAACAGACATTTGATTAAGTCCCAAAAACATAATTTTACTTCTACATAGTTAATTAATTTTAAAATAGCATGAAGAAGTGGAAAAATAAAATTTATTATTATGGCTAATCATTTCAGGGACTATAATTATTTCTCAAATAGTATTTGTAAGATGCCAATTTATTTAAAGTATCACAGTTCACTGCTTATGCTCCTGGATACAACTGGCAACTAATAAACCCATCTATATTTTATTTATTAACTTAGCAGACAGATGTGCACTTACTGAATTTCACATTAATTGCTAGTATTTCCCTATAGCAACAAAGCCCTGAAGGTTTGTTAGAAATATGTCAACTGAAACTGGAGTTCTGTTTCTGAGTTTATTTTTTAGATGCAAATGCTTCTACATTTAACTATTCAGACCTTGGGGAAAAAAAAAATCTTTTGCCAATGATAAAAACAGTTATGATTGGATAAGAGAATTGTCCATTGCTGCTCCTTCAATATACTACAAAGGCAATATGCCTCAATTTTGACATAATTAAATCCATAAAAAAATCCAGACTGCACTGTCAGCCTAGTTTCATAACTACACTGATAGCTACAGAATTTCTGAAAGTCTTTGTATTTCACATGATGCATTTGACTGACAATCCTGTGTCTTTCAAATTCCTGATGGAGAAACAGGTTCCTTAGTAATAACTTGGTATTTTAGACTCTTGGCTTTAAATTTTTTTTATTACTTTTTTTAAGTCTTTGGAATTTGGAACTTAGCATAGGGTGATAATTTACAAGTAAGATATTACTGATCAAATGGCTACAGGCATGTTAACTTTGTCAGTGAAATTCTAGAAATCTGTCTCCTGCTGAGTCAAATGCAATTAAAAAAAAAAAATCAGTACCTTGTGCACAGATTACAACAGAATTTGCCATGTTTACTTTATTCCAGTTCCTATATGTGCAGAAATTAATTGGGAACCATCACTTCTGCACGCATAAACTGCACTCATTTGCTCACAGAGAACTGAAATCTGCATACCAATACTGATTAAGGAGGGAAAATAAAGTCACATTCTTTCCTAACACTGAACTGCTTATTTGAAGAAAAAATGGTCATGAGGAATGCATCTTTAAAGAAAATACAACCAGTGAAAAATTGAGATATTTGGAGTGGAGAGGTGGTGGTGCTGTATTTAGAGTTAAAAGCAATGTTGCATGCTGCTATTCTGACAGAATTTCTCATACCTGCAACAGTGACAGTAAAGTGTCTTTAAAGCTACAAGCAAAGATATTTAAAATGCCCTGCATTGGTTCCTCTGCCTTCACTTTTCAGGCAGGAGAATCAATCAGGAAGCAGCTCACGATGACGAAAGATGTGCCAGGGTGCCAATTCAGCAAATGATCCTTTGGCTCTAAAGGGAGAACTGCTGCTCTCTGGCTTGGCAGCAGCTCTCCGGGGTGCTGTCCCACAGGACCGGAGACTGATGGGCTACCAGGGTGCCACGGAAAAGCAGGAGCCCTCCCAGCTGCTTCCCCTGTCAACAGGAAGAATAGCTTTGCCATGGCAACTGTGCTAAACACTCTACTATGTTTAGTACATCTTATTTTGGATATATCTTTCTGGGGGTTGGGTTAAAACCAAAAAATTTCTTCCCCATTCCAACAGTGTTAAGAATCAATAAGTCTGAATTTCTGGAGCAATCTCAAATACCCTTTTCTTTGTATCTTGATAACCCCTCAAAACCTCTACTTAATTTCTTCTCTGAATATCTTACACTGCAGTTTAAAACTGTTCAAACAAGAGCAGCAAGAGAAGGAAAATGTGGATGGCTTGAAAAGAATCATAAGTAGTATAGATATTTTACACTATTAAGATTTCTTTTCTCTTTAAACCAGACATTTGTGTTTGTTACTGAATACATATTACTGTAATTGATGCTTTCTTACAGGAATCATAACAAATGTGGCCAATAAAAAGTTTGAAAATGCAAATAGAATGCTTCAGGTTTGCTAAATGTGGTACACTTTGAGACTGAGGAGACAGAGGAGAGAATCGTGTTTCAGAGCATCAGGTAGAAGAGACAACCAGGGCAGACATCACAGACAAGTACAGGTAGCATTTTGTAACAGTTTGTTTCATAAACAACAAAAAATGATGAAATCATGCCTTACATAGGGCCATAATAAAAATTAGTGATACAAATTAAAGGCTATGTGAAGAAAAGCAAAAATTATCAATCACTACATAAAAGGACACTCAATTAAACTCACATGAACAAATTCTTAATTCCTGTCTTAAATACTATTAGTTCCAATTTAATTCTATTCTTTCAAGAGTACCCCAAACTCAGCTACTATATAATGTTATCATAGTATAAATCCCAACATTTAATTTAATTTCACTGAGAAATGGAGTCCTCTAGTGATTGCAATAGGCTCTGGATCTGGTCTTTAAATTTTGAATTAAGTAGTTTACAGAATTATTATTCGACCATGAGTTGTAGGAAAATTTAGTTTCCTGCAGACGGATTTCTTCCTCAAATAAATATTTTAACAAATAGATAATAAATTACAGAACAAAACAATATTTAGTCAATAATATTCATTTGAGTGGATTCAACATAAACCTGGTTGGAAAATTGCTTACATTTCATTCATAATTTCTCTAACTTACTATACAATTTATATATATTATATACTTTATATATACATATATATATTATATAACTTTATGAAGCTGTAATACTATTTCAGCATGTTTTATCAACCTTGATCAGGGAATTTTGTTGGGTTTTGCTTTGTTTTGGTTTTTTATTAGCTGTTACTTAATTTTCTGCAGTAAAATTCAGATAGAGAAAGCCAAAACTCATAAGCTATTATTAAAGAATGAGGAGAATAATAATTGTAAACAATGAACAGAATCAATAAAAGCTTTCAAATTTGATGTATTAATAACACATTCTTAAATTTAGCATCTGGAAAAATCTATTGCATGTGTAGAAAGGTGTTTGGACTAAATGACTCCCTCTGACCTCAGAATCCATGAATCAATAATATAATTTAACTTTCAAATGAATTTAAAATATTTTGCAAGGAAGTTAAGAAGTAGGTTCTGAAATTGAAATGTATGCTAAAATACATTTTGAAGAACAGCTCTTATTATAAATAGACATATTCAAAAATGAGAAAAAAGGCTCTTGAGTATTATTAATTTTGTCATTAGCATAAAACAACCCAGAACAGTTCATATTCTTTGAAATGCTATCCAAGTGAACACAGCTGTAATCTACTCATTACTCAGATCCTTACATGTAACTGTGCACAACTCTCTAAGGTCTTGATCAATGGTGCAGTCCAGTCTTCAGCTATCTTTTTCTCCCAGTTTCCAAGCCCTCTCTTAAGATTACCATTTCCTCCACCTTTAGAAATAAATTATATTATACACAGGTGTTACAGTGAATACTGAATATAAGCAAGGACATCAGAATAATCTGTCTGAGAAACAGAATTCACAGGACTCCAAACATGAAATCCCCAAAAGGCTTCCTCTGATGCGAACCAGTCATTTCTGCACAAAAATTACCTGTTTAAAATGCCTGCCAGGACACATCTAATCTACATCCTGAATTTTTATTACTGCCTGAAGAAGAGAGTTTTAACCTTCTGCAGTCTGAAATCCTGACTATGGGATGTGTTAGGAATTTTCTAAAATGAGTCAAATTTTCTAAATTTTCTGTAAAGCCTCCTTCCTGACTTACTAGCATTAATTATTACATCCTTATTATACCAATCTCCCCAAAACTAGAATTCACATTCTTAGTTAGAATAGTATTTCAATTTCTTCTAGAACTCAGAAGCAGAGGAAATCTGCAGTGGAGTTTTGCCTCCTTTCCCCCTCTGTGAAAATTTTGACCACAATTATCAATCTTAATGTAATATATAAATAGGAGTTTAAGAGTTCAGATATATGGCTGAAAGGGTGCTGAAGTGTTTAATCTTACTCCTCACCCTGAAGCAGGTTCAAGTACACTTATGTCACCTCCAAAAGATGCTCATCATCAATGTATTTCAGTACTTCAGTAAATTTGACATCTAACCTTGATCACCAGGTACGTTTCTTCTTGTTCACTCCAATACAAAGAAGGACTACTCCTTGTATAACAACTTTTTATGTTCTGGAAGACAATTAGAACTGCACTTTCCCCTCAGTCCTCTCTTTTTCCAGGTTATTTTATGGAAACTGACAGTTTGTCAACAATACCTCTAAACACGCAAACAAAGAATCCCATGAAGAATACCTATAAAAGATGGAAATGCCCTATTGTATGATTTATTGTGTTTTTAAATAGATGCAAAACTTTAAAAACAAACCCAAAACACAAACTACCAATAATAAGGTTTTTTTTCAGTAATCATAATTTATTTTTGACATTTTTCTCATATATCATATGTTGCCTACTTATACACTAGCACAATTATAATGAATATTACATTACAATTATAATGAATATTGGGCAACATTTCACAGTCCTCATCACAAAGCACCCTTTACTGCTTGCCCTATTTAGCAGCACTATCTATAGAAAACAGATTAATTTTGAGAAATATATTAATAATTTTTCCACGATTTCAAAAGTTACACTTCAAAGGTGATTAGTAATGCTGTATAGCAAATAACAAAATATTATTCCATAAAAAAGATAATTCTGTAAGCAGTTTAATTCCCATGTGACTCTAAAGTCATTAGGGGAGCAGAAACCCTCTTCCTTTTTGTTAGTCTTAAATAATGCATAAGGGAATCTCAGCAGCTTTTTGCTTTCCCTGAAAGTTAACTTCCTCTACTTTTTCTATAGTGGTATCTATACTCAAGAGAAAAAGACAGGTAGTGTTTAGAAAGAGCTGTCCTTTGCAGGGTAATTAATTTTAAGAACCCGTGACCATGGAAAACTGTATCTTAAATAAACCAAATCGGCTCCTACGTTACAGACAGAAAACATAGGTATGAAATTCTAATTAATTAAATTCAGACACTTGAATTTAAGTAGATTCTTCTTTCAAGCTAGAATTGAGCAATTCTTGAGCAACCACCAAGCAGAATAAACTAGTGGAACTCATTCCAAAGGTTGGCCAAAGCATTCACTAGCAAATCATGAAACTTGAGGAAATTAAGGTCTATGATTCAGACTGTGCTCTTTAATATTGCAAATAATGATCTTATTTATTTTATATAGTTTCTTAATGTACTACTAGCTCCCTGCTTTTACTAGGAATGGCAATTTTAAATCCATATAATGACACTACAAGCCTAATTTGTTTCTTTTATGCCTACAGGTGTTTGGCTGTGGTTTGATTTTTTTTTGTTTGTTTTTCTTTTTGAAAAGGGTTCTTGCTTCTGTTACTATAGACAATGGATTATGCTCAATTGGAAGAAATATTATTCAGTATTTTTTCTGTTCTTGTTATATGCATAGGCATGAAATGTGTAGTATTCAGTCTCTGCTTTGAATACAGAATTAAAACTTTCTTTTTTTTTAATGGCAGTTATTGCTATAATACCACACATACCACAAATATTACTTTAACTTCATAAATGATTTTAGAGTGAGGTGATGCTTTCCCACTTTTAAGAAAGAATCTTTTAGATACTCATTCTAGCTGCTAATCCATTCTTGGCTGTCTAGGACATGATTTTACAGTGTCTGGTATTACACAGAAATGCGTACATGCAAAGCAAAGCCCATGCTGGCTTCTGTGAAAACTGTGGACACTTATGTCTTCCTCTTCACATACAGAAATGGCCTGAGAAAGAAATCTACAGAAAAAAAGTTTCAGTCTGAATGGTAAACATTTTCCAAATTTACAAACTGAAAAAAGGCTCTTATTATAGAAAACACTATCATTTACCTGATTTACAGTGTGGGTGAATTTTACTGTGTGAGAATTGATTCTTTTCTCTTGTTACCAAGAGAGAAAAGTATTCTTTTCACATGATACCTGAAAATTTATTCTGTTTTCAGCAAATGGTACAATAATGTCTTTCAACAATACAGCATTTATCTGACAGAAGCACAACTCACTAGCCTAATTTCGCTATCAATATTGGAAATACCAACTGGAATTATACACCATATACTTTTGAGAAAAACATAACAATTATCTAGAATTACTTCTTATTTTCAGTGAGAAAGAGTTTTCAAGCTTAAAAGCGCCTTGCCCTCTTTAGCCCCAGACTTCTGGTGTTACCTTCTCCTGGCTACTCTGGAGCTAAGAGCCTGTGAAAGACAGACAAGGTTTGGTATGTAATCAGGTCTGAGAAGTAAAAGGAAGGTAATTGTGATTGGGTTTAGGTGGCTGGAAGGAAGGTGTGATAACATCAAAGACCTAGCAGTAACACAATAATAGCAGACAAGAGTGACTAGACAACGAAAATACAAGAAATCTAGATGGACACAGAAGAGAGGTTAATCACAGCGAAGGATCACCATGTTGATGACTCCTGCTCATGGCAAGCACTGCTCTAGATATAATTTGAGTTCTCAGTAACCCTTGGTCATTTCCCTGTTCCCTCTGCATGGCCTAATCAGCAGCACTTTACCTCCCTTAGAAGCAAAAAGAATGTATGTTCTCTGACATTAAGGACACAAAGAAAGGTTCAGCAAGCTTACCATATAAGCTGCAAGCTTCCCAACTAAACTACACATCCAGATAAAAAGCAAAACAGCTCCTGAAAGATCCAAGTACTACAGTATCTGGATAAAGAATTTCGCTAGCTTGCTCAAGTTATTAAAGACCCTTAAAATCAGGCAAGTTCTAAATTAAACAGATAGAGAAGCTAATGTGTTTCTTTCCTTGAAACAGCTTCCTTCATTACAATAATTTAAAAATAACAACAGCAGAGATATGGAACATACTTAAATATCATTAGTTCTAGCTGTTATTTAAGGTCCCTCTGAAATGTCTTTCAGCCCTGGAAGACAAGAGGCTAACTTAGTGGGTTATGTGCTATCCTCCAGGTTTCTTAGGTATATGAAAGGTTTTCTACAGGATGGTTGAAGAAAATGAGGAGTTTCAGAGAATGTCTCAATATTCACCTTATGTTCCCATAAACTGATAATTATATTCACTGGTTTGTAACTCCTAGAGTGTTACTGAAGCTCCTATAAGCTTTCCTGAATAGTATTACTCTTTTGTAGGCAAAAAAACGACTTGTCTCTATATGACTTAACATCTTCTCTTTTAGGAACTCAACTAATTTGCAACTATAGTCTCACTTCTAGAAAATTTATCAAACGCAGCAAGTTTAGAGATGATACAACAGCAGAAGTGATGAACACACCAGAGGATTGTGCTACCATTGAGAATGATCTCAAAAGGCTGGAGAAACTGGCCAAGAGAAATCCTGAGCTGCCGCAAATGGAAGTGCAAAAAAGGCTTTGAGCAGGTTGTTATACTAGATCATCTACAGATGTTGTTTCCAACCTTTTCCAATTCTACAATCATTCAATGAATTCACTCTGTTTAAGTTAATCAACAGGACTGAATCATAGTTAACAATCAAACTCAAAATGGTTAACTTATTCAGTTACTAAAAACTAAGTTCTTTTATAATTATTCCAATAGCCACAAATACTACTTAAATTTTTAACTCTATTACTTCACTCTCTCATATTTATCATACACAATTTGCTGTAGTATTCTGTGTTAAATGTTGTAGCTAGGCTTAGTAAAAGAGCTTTGATTAAATGATAAGGCTCCACAAAGACTTCTTGAAAACTGCAAGTTCAGCTAGAAGTTTAATAATCTGAAAACTCAAGAGACACTAGTACTAACTTTTAATGAAAGAATTAATTATAAAGATGAAATAGAGCCCAAATGATCTTGTTTCAAGACAATACACCCAGAGATTTAATTGTGCTTTGCCAACTCAGTTCCAGGAATGACAGATGCCAAGAAATTCAAAACGTACAAGCTACATCTTCAAAGTCTGCACTATAATCATGCAAGCTGGGATGCCATTGTCTATGAGAAAGGAGAACTACACATACATTTTTCTTCTATTTTTCTCATTTTCCTGCTCTATGCATTTGACTTCTTCCTGTGTGAATTGCTATTGGAATCAAGTGAAAATAATCCATTCTTATATAACAGGAAGCTAAACTGGAGTGGATTCAAGAAGGTTATTTTCTAAAACTACTTTTAATTCTGTAATGTTGGTGCTACATGCATTTCAAATGTATACTTCAGCAGTAAAGAAATAATTCTACAAGATATGCGATGCAAACTGTGCTGCCATAAATTCTCCTGTGATAGTGTATGTCTGCATGTGTGCATTTACCAATGTGGTTCAACTCAGCAGAGGTATCTGGTTACCTGCATTTCATATGAGTCCAAGACTGCAACCAGCAATGCCTTAATCCTTAATCTAATCAAGCCATATAAATCACATATCCTGCCTGAGCACACTTCCGCTTCTCTTTCAGGAACACCTCCAACTTCAGCAAAACGTTCTCTGCTGCACAAATCCTGGACATCTAAGCCAAGCAACTCACATAACTAACACTCACATCAACACACTTAGCTGCTGCTCTCTTTCTCCCTCACCACAAACCTAGTCCAGTACCTCATTTCTGTATCTCCAAAGTCCCTGTGAGTCCCAATAAACTCACTCTGACACTTACTCAGGCTCACCAGTACATTAGCCCCACTGAATCAGCTGTGGACTGAGGCTACACCATCAGTGCCTACCTAAAATTGAACCCCCAGATTCCTAAGTTCTCAGCACAACAACCTTAAGTCTATCTCTGATACCTTCTATAAAGATGTTCAGCTTTAGCTCATCACAACCTATCTCCCTAAATTAAATCTACACCAGAAATGCTGTCAATGTAGCAACGAATAGGAGTTGCTGCTGACACCAGCTGTGAAAACCACTTTCCCCTCTGGGCACAGAATTAATAGTGGTTTGCTGTCCTGCCAGATCAAGCCTTAACCAGCCAGGGAGAGTGCTGGCACCCAAAATACATACTAAGTTTAAAATATGCTGTGGAACCAGATTTCATCTTCTATATGTCTCAGCCTTGCAAACCATAATTCCAACCCTAGCTACAAAGCAAACTCTAGGCAGCTAATCCCTTTCATCCCAGATATAAAACTACTCTGTTAATGACTTCTACATCAGTTAAATCCACGAGAGACTAATTCTGCTTGCTTCAGAGCCAAACTTGGGACAGCAGCTCCTTCTGACTGTGGGGGCAGCACTTTCACGTTTTAGAAAGCACCAAACAAACATCAGTTAAATCGTCCTGGTCTTTAAAATAGTAATGGTTATGCATAAACTCTGTTGGTAGATAAACACAACTTTAAATGTATTTTTAGCAAAACCAAACAAAACCAACAAAAGAGGTTCCAGTGGGGCAAGCTGATGTTTTAAGTCATGTACAGATCTGTCACACATGTTTAGAGAGGCAAGTGTGTGCAAAGCTAAGAAATCCAAGATATTGATGTGTCCTGTAAAATGAAAAGAATGTTTTGAAAGAAAGATGAAGTGATGATTTTACACTAGTATAATCTATAGTTCCATAGTTTCCATTTACACTTTACTATATTTATCTAAGGTCTTAAAGACAGTTTCAATTATTAGCTGTAGTTACTCTTTAAACCAAAAATCATTTTATCAGTAATTCCCAGTTAGAAATTCGAGGGCTACAAGTCTTCCCTTTTACATTTTATGAAGATATGAAATACTAAAGCAGCAAATAGACTGCAAAGCCACTGACACAGGAACTGTGCATTTATACTCTATCCCAAAAAAGCATTTAGTGAAACTGTGTTAAAAGCATGCATAATAAAGACTTTAAACAATTCTCCAAAACTAAAAGCCACAGGTAAATCTGTAATGAAATCTGTTACCTTTCCTGGAAATTGAACTTTTAAGAGCACATATGGTATATATGCTATTCACATAGACAGCTGCAATATCCAAAAAGCATTAAGGAAGCGGTGCTCAATTTGCTGTAACATCATTCCATTTTGCAAATCATTGTCTGTAAGCAGGAATGCTCAGTGAAGAAGGGAGCTTAACAGGAACATTAAAACTATCTATTTGAAGACACAGGTTTAAGCAAAAATCAAACTGTCTTCCAGACTAGCAGATATACCACATATGCCACAAAAATCTGACGCTTTTTCCTTATTCATGTTCTTCTTCCAGGCATGCAAAAGAACTAAATGAGCTGTAAAGAAAGCAATAGTAAAGGAACAGTATTAACACTGAGAATAAGGAAGCAAAAGCAGAATCAACCCACATTAAAAAAAAAGAAAAAAGTGTAATGAAAGCTTAACTGCATCAGAAATTCAAATAGGTGATTTTATTTAATTTATAATCATGTTATTTTTGGTTTCGTTGCGTTTTGGCTTTTAGGGTTTTTTGGAGTTTTTTTTAAGCCTGAATTTTGTGCACAGTTTGAAACAAGATTTCCAGGAATATTACTTAGTAGCTTTTTGAAGGATGATATATTTTGGTATCTGTAATTAAGCATTTTTCCTTTTCCAGTATTATGTTTCCATGAATGACATGATTCACTGATATTAAGAGTAATAATACTCTAGTCGACAGAGTTCTCCTCATGTAATCAATATTTGCTGCTCCTGTTCCCAAGCACACCTGAGGTTTTCTGATTACATGTCATGCTCAATTTTGCCAAGCACCTAAGTGTAGTCAAAGCCCTGCTACCTTTTAGCTCGGTAGGAATACTTCTAAACTCCTTTCTTCTTAACACTATCATTTCAAGATAATAGGAGAGGGAAGAGAAAACTGCATGAACCATTTGTCATTTTCCAGTTCTGTCTGACATGTAAGCATCTTAAAATCTAATCTGTAATAGGGGATGACATATGCAGCAAAAGCAAGCATACACTTCAAAGGTGTATAGCATCCTTTTGGCATACACCAAGTCTTTCATTCCTGCCTTTCAGGGAAGAGATTTACATTTTCCCAAATCCATACTTCCACACTAGGTATGTAAGAAAAAAATGAAGATTACTCTGTCCATCCATTATTTCCTTTGTTATCAGTAGCATCAGTAGTCGCACGGAATAAAAATTAACCCTACATTTATGCAGCGCATTATTTTGCTGCATCTTTAACAATTCACGATTTGAAATATGCTACAATCTGTGCTTGCCAGCGTAACAAGGAAAGAAATGACATCTTAAAAAGGATGAACAGATGCACAGATGCAAGTTAAATTATTTTCATAAGGTGTACATAACAACAATCTCTTTTTTTTAACCTCAGTTAAGTATTATTAATCTGATGCATCAGAAAAAGTCAACAGTAGAAATTATAAATGGCTATTACTTGATAGCCATTTTAGTACCTCAACCAGCAGTAGACTGCAAAATGTATTCAGCTTCTCTAGCTGCCTAATATTCTCAGTTGTTTTTTCCTTATTAATTATTTTAGTCCTTTTCTGCCATACTTGGGAAAAAATAGTATAGCTTTTTTTTCATAAGAAACCCGTAAGAATGTTTATATACATTATTACAATGTATATAAACTTATGTTTGAAAAGATTAGACATACCGCATAAATGAAGTAAACTTCTTGGAAAGAGGAGCTTGTCTGAAGAATTTTCTACATGACATCAGACACACTTGCATTTGGAATAAAGCATGTGGTGGTTACCACACCTGCCCAGAGCAAGCACTGGATACAGAATGGATGCATGGAGAAAGGCTTATGAAGACAAGCTCTAACATTAATAGCTCAGTTCTCAGCACTTTAAACCTTTTGATAACCTAGCTGAACCCAGCTACAGGAAAACTCCATTTTCCCCAATGAACTAATTACCAACTGAGCTAGTCCAACTTGACATTCACAATGTCTCTAATTTGCAGGCCAGCTAAGAAAAAAAAAGTCTCTCCAGCCAGAGGAATATTTCAGCTCTTCATTTGCTTCCATATAGAGCTGTTCCTGAGTAGTTTGACATTCCAGTGACATGTCTGTTAGCTATACAGTGCTGAATAGCAACAAAAATCTTGGAAAATGCTCAAAATCATAGTGCTTTTGTGCTCCCCTTTGTTCTTTTTCTGCCTCAATATACTGCCTGCATAGACCACTGGTTTTACAGGTCTTCCTGTTTAGAGGCACATGCATCAGACACACCATAGCTGAATGCATTTTACAAGAAGCTTCCATCCACATATCCTGTGCAATCAATCATCATCAGTCACCAACCTCTCGTGTACACTAATAGAATTTGAATACTGGTAACCATGTTCACTTACTAATTACGGTAACTAAAATATAACTTCTTCCAAACATCTAATATTGTTACTTACTAAAGTTCGTCAGTATACAGACAGAAGTATGCTTTCCATGACTACCTGTTATAATGTTCTGCAGGATTAGGCCTTCCCTGAAATAATAGCTCTGGCCCAGATCATCCAAAAAGACATTTTCATGGAGATATTATGGAGTTTTCATCCCTTAACTTTGGAATTCTACAACATAAATATCTGCATTTCAGCTTATCAACTTAAATGTCCTTTCTCATAGCCAGAAGAAAGAAGCATACTACTCAAGGGCCAATTATCATAATTATGTATGAGAGCACAGGTTAGACAAGAAATTACTTTTCCCCTCCCTTGACTACAATGGAAACTTAAAGTACAAAAGTCAGATGGGAACATCATAGAAATCTGAATTCAAGTGAGACAAATCCCACCTTATGTCTAGCTCCTTTGGCTCTTTTGAGTCAAAGCTGTTTTGTTGTAATGAGCCTGATTCTCAAGGATTTACGTAACATTCAACAAAACCTTGCATGATTATCTGTCTTCATGTTGGCAAATTTTTTAGTTAACCGTAGCTGCTCGGTTGACTTTTACAAGAAGCAGACAGCAAGGTCTACTACATACAGCTAAACTAAAGAGGATAAATCTCACCCTTTATATCCTGTGTTATTCATTTCAGGTGAGAAGTCAGAACTCACATTTGAATTTGGACTTAATGCTTACATATAATTTTGAGAATTACATATAACTTGATGTTTTGATTACAAAACCCCAATCAAACAACTATTCAGTGTACAGCTTTTGTGATAAAACTATTTTAAAGTTTTAAAAAAGTAAAAATGGTATATAGAAAGTAATGTGATATAAAAGTGTAATGCTAGATGAGCTATGCATCAGCAATTGCTGAGTAACAGAGCTTTCCAAAACCTCATAGTATGTGTTTCTTTCTTATTTTAAAATCTATTTTCTAGTTTTTAATTTTCTTTTTCAAAATTCTTGGAATTAACACTTGGGGTGTTAGAAATGGGCAGTAAACTACTATGTGCTTTCCATTTCTGGCCCTCTGTCTCTGAAAGTTATCATACAGGAAGATCTGCTATCATGGAGAGCAGCTCAACATTTGAAAAATAATCCAACTTCCACAGTATCACTCTGAAATCTTAGTATCTTACAATTCTGTCTGTTCTGCAGCAGGAGTCCAATTAGGGATCAGAAAATTTCTATTTCATAGTAAGTTAAGGTTCAATTACTGTATTCTTATAAATTATATTTATGAAGCATGAAAGGTTCCTATTACAGATAAAACTCAAAAGCCCATATACAACATCTGTAAAAATAAAGAGATCAAATCGAGTTCATATTAATATGCTTTTGCCTAGAATTCAGCATGCTGGTGTCAGCAAAGCACCTACGTACAACCTTTACTTTGAGCCATGATGAAGTACTTAAATGAATTAAAGCAAATTACTAACTTACTTGAGAGTTTAGCAACAAAATTCATCCTAACTATGTGGAAAATCAGGATAACTATACTGTTTTACGTGCTCCTTAATTACTTTTATTTTCCATGTTAATATGTGGAAATATGAATAAAAAATTCATTACTCATGTATTTGACATTAAGTTGCCATATTGTAATATTAAAGGATTTAACCAATTAGATTGCTGTACTTTTCTGTTGTAGTTTATTAGAAACACTCTCCTACAGCCAACCTAATTTTTTAATTTGTAAAGCATGGGGGCATAGGTAGCGCTTTGAAACTGTGGGTCAAAGACTGATAAGCTTGTTCCAAGAGGACACAGTTAAAAACTCTCTAAAATCAGACAGAATTTTAAAGTAAAATTTTTCAATATTTGTCGAAAATGTATACACAATCCTGCAAGGGGCTGAGCTTAGCACACTTCCTACTGAAGACATGATGGAGTATAAAGCTGCATATTCTTGAATTCATGCATTTGACAAACTATTTGGAACTCAGCTCAAGTTTTAATGAGGAAATTAAAACAGAAATGTTGAGCTATCTAAATGATTCATTTAGAAAAATTAAAAGGAATTTTGTTTTTAATCCATGTCAGCGTTGAAAAACATCTTCAATTTTAAAAAAAAATTATTACTATAAAAAAATAAAACAGAAATTTGCTTGGATGAATAAGCTATTTTTTCAATTTCTGTTTTCCATCAAATGTTCAAAAGGTAATTGCAAACTAACCTGAATACATGCCTTAGATAATTCTTTATTTCTCCTATCTGCCAACAACAACAACAACAATAAAAGAAACTAACAACGAAGCAAAACAAACCTCATGTATTTCTACACCTCTAATCATAACTACAGTTCAGAGTCTCTAATTTGATTGTTTAAATGGGAGACACCCTTTGCAATTAACAGTGGTTTTGTTTAAGTAACAAAACACAATTAGGATACTTGTCAGATAATGAAGTTTGATTATATGAAGAATTATCTTTCTGCAAATTCTAATTTAAGTATTTATGAAGAGTATTTTTTAAGCTGGCATTTTGTTTATTTCAAACTGATACTGTATCATTAGATTTGATTATAAAACATGAAAAAATACTTTAACCCTTTTTAGAATCGTACCTACCAGAAGTCATGCTACACAAATTCAGAAACATTTAGAAGCAGGTCTGTAAATCAGGCCATCAGAATTAGTCCTATTGTGATATATTTCCAAAATATCATCACATACAGTATATATGAGGATTTGTAAATGAACACAATACATCTATTTGGACTAATTGCAAGAATGCATGAACTTTAAAAACATTGACTTCGTCACAAGCTAACCAAACCAGAACTTCAGTTACTTTCCCTACATGTATTGCAGCTTTTCAAAGTCCTACAGAGTGTCAGCTACAGACTGACAGATGCCCAGCTCCTGAGGCTTCACCAAGTATGACAGCAATAAAAACAATTACAGTATGGCAAAGGTAAGCAGTTCCATAGTGACTAACTCAGCAAAGTGCAATGTTCAGTATGAGCTTGATGTCACTGTGGAGCACTGAAAGGTTCTGTGTCGCCACTGGCAAAACTCTGAAAAGAAAGATGACTAACTCTATTAAACAGGTGAGATTTAATAATGTTAAAAATTAACACCTGTTTTAAACTAAAGAAACAATTATTGTTTTTAATTACACACTTCCCTATCCTCACAATTGTTAAAAGTCTCTTGACTTTTGGTTGCCATCAGTAAGTCTTGTATGCCAACAGTGACCTAAAATAAGCCACAGCTCATTGTCTAATTCTTTCAAAACTGGTATTTTCAAAATATGATTCAAATATACTAGAAATTTGGGTTGGAAATTACATATTTCCTCTCCAACAGTCCAAACTTACTACTATATCATATCCTAGAAAGAAAAAGAATAAATTTAAGACTGCTTGAGCAACACTTAAGTCTTTTGTTAGATTAGACTACTGCAAAATAAATCTATGGTGAATGTTTTCGATCTGTATCAATAAATTTATTTTCCACCGAATAAAAAGTTTTCAGGATAGTGTAAAATCAAGTTGCAATCCTAAGTGAAGCTGAACACTTTACATAAAATACATACCAACACATAAAAATACATGAAAAACCTATGAAACCCCTATTTATTTCATACATCTCTTTTTCAAATGTTAAAAGGACATCCATTCTCCCTCTCTCTCTCCTCTACAGTTTACTGGAAAAAATTTAACTTAAGAATAAATTTTACCAACAGTTCTATTCTGCTCTTTACCTCCTACTTATTGTAACAAACTAAGTACAATATTATGTGTTGGATAAGTTTTGCATCATGAAAATTAATAATTTGAAATAATAATAATGTGAAACATTAAATCTAATTCTGAAATAAAATAAAGCTGCTGACTTTCCAGTTTTACATGAGCTAGAGACAGAATACTGAAGCTGTATTGTGTATTCAGCTGAATACCAAAGTTGTATTGCCTGCAAAGTCTACAATTTATTGCACTGTGTTCTAATTATTTCAAGTATTTTGCAAATTATATAGTATGATTTAAAAACCTATACAGTCAATTTATGATACAGTCTGATAATTTTACCAGTCCATACGGAATTTTCTCTTACTTTATGCCTCTTGTTTTGAATTTGCTGTTTAAGGTAGCTCCTAGCATTTTCTGGGTTTGTAAATCTGCACTTTAAAGAAGGATGCTTTTTTTACATCTGAAGAAACAAATACAGCCAAAACACTCCCCAACACCACTCTTTGGCCTTTCTTGCAAAGAAAAGCTGACAGTACCTGGTGAGCCTGCAACAACTGCTCAGCAAACTGACGGACTTCCGACAAGAGAAGCGATATTAAAGAATTTCTTAGTATGTTGTTCCTTCCCAGCAAACTCAGCGTTTGTGATACAGAATGCAATGCCTGAAACTAAAGAGAAATAACAGTAAATTTAATCTTTCAAAATGCATCTAAATCTTTTTTATCCCAAACAATTACCTTAAGTAGAAATGGGACTTAGATATTAAAATGTTAAAGAAAAAAGTCAAATTCAAAATTTTTAAAATTCTATTGATTACAGACATATGAGATCTATGAGAAACTGACATCCATCCTCAAAAGATTAACACTACAGGAAACTGTCACGTGAACAAACTCCTGCAAAAGTGTGAATTCCCCAGGACACCACTTTTCATCATGACCATCTGCTGACAGAAAATTGGTGACTACCCTGCACATACAGTTCTGCTTTTCACAGCTAGACGAACGAACAAATTCTCTGAAATTCATACGTAAGCTGAGAGCTGTACTAGGGTGTGCTTTCAATATAGTTATCAGGAAAAAACTTGCTTAAATGCTAACTGCTAGAAGACATGCTGTATTTTCAAATTCAAACAATTCACTTTCATATTGGTCTTTAATAATGCATTTCTCCTGAACTGCAAGAGGAGTGATAAAAACTTACATGAGAATTATGTAAGTAATTTTTTGCCACAGTCTCTTCTACTAAAAAAAAATTAAAACTGTTGTCTTTGTTCCCTGAAATTGAAACAAATAGCTATTATGTAATGAAGCACACTGCTCTAAAAAGTACACATGACTTTTCTATTTATAAATACATTGGAGTTATTTCAAAGGAAAAAGAAGGAAGACACATTAAATACATACCCCCTATAACATTAAATTCAGTGACTCTTTGTAAATGAGTATTTTTAGCTGATAAAAGGATATTCTGACCCTAATTTGTATGCCTAACTATGATGCCTTAACCACTCAAAACAGATCACTGCATCCTATTAACAATCTAGATTATACCTCCAGCCAACTCACATGTGTGTACACACAGAGCCACATAGATATACACACATACATATATGAATAAAAATACTTGCCCGCCATTTACAAGTTTGCATTGGATGAATCCTGCTGGAAAACTTTTCCAAACACACGAAAGGCAGGAAGGTGTTCCAGGAGCAGTCAGTATTTACGGGAAACATTTACCTCGACTTTACCATGGTTTTCAACACTGCCTCTTGTAAAACTCTCACTCACCAAATTTTGGGCTAGGTAGGTGGACAGCAAGGTGGACGGAAATCTTTTGCTGTAAAACCCATTAATTAGGCAGCTTTGCATTTACAGTTCTTGCTTGTCTGCCTGATCAGCAGTTGATGCAATGCCTATTTACCAGCCTCCTCCAGCTGAAGAGTTGGATCAGCTTGGTTATCATCCGCCCAACATGAGACTCCTATGCACCATCATAACAATCCAACTTTAATAAAACTTTGCCCTCAATCATCTCGCTTCTGCATGTAATCCCAAGACAAATATCAAAAGAAATCTACGAAAAACACACAAGTCTCAAATTCAGAATGAAATCTGCAGGCAAACAGAGATACAAAGTAAACTCCTCCTATTAAAGAGAATTCATAAATTGTACACATATAGCTTTGAAAACCTGTGTAATTAAAATCATTCATCAACATATACACCAAAGAGTCTATAAATATGAAATGTGAATGGCGATGAGATAAAAATAGGTTTCTGAACAATTAAAATGATATGAAGGGGTAATGTAATGCACGCACCTACCCATGCTTTGAGGATATATGAATTAAAATGAGACTTTCATATACTGGAAGTACATACCCTTCCAAACAAAACAATGACTCCTCTTTCTAAAAATAAGATAGAAATTACAGTTTTGAAAGTGTCTTCCACAGTACGTATTAGAAACAAGTTCGCAACACCTGGATAGTTCTGCCTTGACAGCACCCATGTTCCAAAGGGTACAACTGCTTCAACTCAAGGTTTAAAAAATGCTTAAAAAATAGCACATTTTTCAGTAAAGCTGCCATTCATTTTTGCTTCTTTTAATAAATTAAGGATAATTTAAATTAAGGATAAATTTCACAGTTCCATATTTTCAGAGCATAACATTGAGTATACTTGCTAATTTGCCTTTAGTGAGCAGGCAAACTAGGCAGTCCAGAGCAGTTTTCCAGTGTAACCACTCCCAAAGATCACAATAAAACATGAACATTGTTGTTCTTGTTCAAGCTCTCTTCTATTTGCTTCCATGATTTTTTGACAGATAATGAAGCAAGGACATTTTTTTGTGCAATTATTAATGCTAGCAGCTGAGATTTAACTAAAATAGGATCTTTCACAAAATTTCCTTATCTTTTATGGTTTGGCAAGAGTTGTTGTTTTCTAGTTGGATTTTCTGAGGACTAGATAACAGGGGACCTTGAAATTTAAAGCCTGAGCTTCTACTAAGATAAGTAAATCGGTATTTTGTATTTTGCAACGATGCCACATACTTGAGATATGGGTATCAATGCAACTGAAACATCCCACTGGTGAATTTATTAGTATTTATTAAATATTGTTATTAAACATATCATTATAATAAAAATATTTAGCAGTAATATATTATAGAAAATGTATTATAATCATAGATAATAAATATTAATACTGATTTTTAAAATCCCACTGATTTATTAAAGAGCTTCAATTACATTGTATCTTGGTGGATTTCTTATATTCCTGTAAGAATATTTTAAGAAAATAAGTATATTTTAAGAAAATAAGCGACAACAAAGACAGTTAAAATAATGCTCACAGACTGTATGCATTAAATGCATGCAGAACAAATTTATACCATATAAGCAATAAATCTGCAAATAGCAAACAAAAGTAAGACTTTGTTGTACAGCAATGCTCATGTATTGCTAATTACACTCTGGAAACATTCAAACAAAAAAAAAATTCCAATAGTATGTAGTTTCCTTAAAGATAAAAGCATTTGTTCAGCTTTCAAATCTATCCAATGTTAAAAAGGAACAGAAATCTTTTAATCCCTGGGGCTTGTTTAATGTTGTAGATGAAATAAAACCAATGCATTTCAGGAATCCGCAGGTAAAAGCAGTCAGAAAATTAGACTGTAAAAAATATACCATTAGAAACAGGAAATAATGGAGCCTGGTTCACTGTTCAGGTCCTGCATCACCTCTCCCCAGCCCTCCTCCCACACTCCAGGTTCTACTGTCTTCCCATGTTATTCAGGATGCAGAACAAGAGAGGGCAATGCTGTGACAGCAGCTGGGAAGGATGCGTGGGTTGTCGACCTGGCCGTTGCCAAAATGAATATATAATGTCAATGTTCGGCTTATCTCAGGCATACTAACTTGGTCTCTCCTCCACCCAGCTACAGATTTTAAAGTCTACTTGAAGGTATTATCGACCTTCCACTTCTTTCAAAGTGATTTCAAGCTGGCTATCAAAAGTTACTTGTAGAGGACATGACTGATAACCAAGCAGACAGCACACTCCTGTAAGCCCTGTTTCCCAGGAAACAGCATAAAAAACTTATGAATTAGTTTTTTAAAACTCATTTATCAGCATGTTAGATTTTATTTAATAATGGATATCTAAAATTTGTGAGTTTAATTCCTTCATGAGTTTCATGATTCACTAAACCCTGCAACTATGATAACTGCACCTTAGTTTCTGTTTTGCTAATTTACAGTTTTTGTGCCAAGTAACAGCTCTCTTTCCCAAGCAACTGACATATTTGGCAATACAGGACAGACAAATAATTACTACAGGTATCCTCAGATTGTGAGGTGTTATAAACATAACTATTTTCACCTTTGATTTCACATTACCCTGGCCCACTTGGTCCAACCTGACTTCCACTCCTAATCATCAATGCCAGTTGAAAAGCTCACTTTCATAGAGAACATTACCCCACCCCTTTTCTTATCTTACTTCATATTGCTTCCTTTGTTAGTTGATAATTGTCATGTATCTCTCTCTTCCTGTTTACATGCCAATATTTCTTCTATCTATCAGTCTTGGAAATTGATACATATTATTTCAACTCTTTGGTCTGTAGGCCACATCTCAAGCCCTCACTCTGCCCTCACACCTTCAGAGAATCATAAAATCATAGAATGGAAAGGTTGGAAGGGATCTTCAAGATCATTTACTCCCAACCCTCTCCATGACAGGAAGAGACACCTCCCATTAGACCAGGTTGTTCAAGGCCTGATCTAGTCCAACCTTGAACAGCGCCAGGGGTGGCTCATCCACAACTTCTCAGGGCAACCTGTTCCAGTATCCTAACGCCCTCATAGTAGAGAATTTCTTAATACTCGGGCTAAATTTCCCCTCTTTTATAATCTTGTTCATGCTTTTCTCCACTCTTCTTAACCTGATGTTCACCACTAGAACCATCAGTTGGCTTCACTGCTGCAGGCTGCCAGTATCAGGCTTGTCCCTGGCAAGCTGTGGGGTGATAGGCAAAGATTATAGGGATGCGGTGCTTGTGAGGATCCTCTGCTGCTGACTGAAATGTGCTAGCTGCAGTAAAGCACACTTGCAGTCTTTGGGAAATGAGCCAGGGACTCCTGAGGTAACAGAAGCCAGCAGGGAAACATCAGGGAAATGTTTCAAAGGAATTAATGGGTGTTCCTCTAGGAATGCGACATGGCTGACAGCTCAGCTGAGGTGCCTTTACACCAATGCATACAGCGTGGGCAAAAACTGGAGGAGCTGGAAGTCACTGTGCTGTTAGAAAGCTACAACCTTGTTGCCATTACTGAAGCCCAGTGGGACAAATCCTATGACTGGAGCATGATTATTGAAGGCTAAAGAGTGTTCAGAATAGACACGGGAGGAAGGAGAAGTGGAGGGGGTGCCCTCTGCATCTAGAGCGGGATTGAGTGTGGAGAATTGTCTCTGAAGAACAACCACGAGCAGCTCGAAAGCCTGTGGGCAAGAATCAGAGACTGAGGCAACAAAGGGAACCTTGTGACTGGGGTCTGCTGCAGGCCCCTGATCAAGGGGAGCCTATTGACAAAGTCTTTATGCAGGAGGCATTGTGCTCACAGGCTCTTGTCCTGATGGGGAACTTCAATCCACCCAGCATCTATAGGACAAGCTAACTTTATCCTGTAGCTCTTCCATAACTGTAGCTTTAGTGTATGATCTGTATCAGCTGAGGCTGGCTGAGAGGGGAAGATGGACAAAATTTTCTTTCACTCATTCTTGTCTAGTTACTTCTATGATCCACTTTACTGAAGTAAATGAGGGTCAGTCAGTTTGGTGATTGCTTTAGACAGTAGTAATTTACAAGACAATGGATTTTGATTACCATTTGACTTAAACAACTCTCTACATAAGGACAACAGATTGCTGAGAAAATTTAATTCAATAATCAAGAGATTCAAACATTGACTCTTAGTAGACCTTAAAATCCAGGCAACATGTTTTAATATTCATACAAATTAAGTGCTCTTCCCCTGTAAAAGCAAGATTTTTTGGCTGTTGAAAATGCACCCATAGAATTCCCCCTTGGGACTCAATTAATTAGGAAAACTGAAGACTGCTCGTTTTATACTTGAAAACCACCAGTGACATGAATAACTATTTTTAAATCTTATTTGTCCCTAAGCAGGAAGGACTCTTGTAATCTGATGAGTTAGTTACTGTCTTGGCTGTGGCTGACAAAGGATACTGCAAGCTGTGTACAGTTGGGGGAATTTATTGTCGCCCACAACCAGCTGCAGCACGCATTAAATGCATACTGTTGCATGTATTAAAGCATCAGAGTAAGTTTATGATTACTCTCTTCCAGGCAAATTCAGTCATTAATGAATCATACAAATTGTATCCTAGATAAGAAAAGATTAAAAACCATGGTTCTGATGAATGTGTGCTGTTTCAACTGCACAAGCACACATATACATTTCATTACATAATTGCCATTGAGATTTAAATATTTCTCTTTCTGCTTTTCAATGTATTACTTTTCAACTTGTTATTTGCATGAAGAACAGTGAATTCTTTCTCACACAAACATTCAGATGTTTTAAACATAGCGTGAGAAGAAGCAAGGAACAACAGACCACTGAAACACATCTCTCTTCCTTCTAGGTCTTGTATAAAGACATTATGAATGAGATGGGCCAGAAAGATGAGGTATTTGTTGAACAGGAGCCCAACACAGCTCAACTTTAGAATCCTAAAAGTAATGTCTTTGTGTTTTGGTTAACTTCTTAAAACATGAGGTCCAAGAAACAGACACAGACCTCTGTAAAAAGCCCAGGATGAAGGCCAGGATCTTTTGACCCACAACTGATGCATTAGCCATGCTCTGAATTACAGTATCGACTGCACCTAAAAGAAGTACAGTCAGTGAACTGAACTGTCTACAGTGCTGACAAATTAGTGTGACACCACTAAGGATCACACAACAAAAATCTCACATAATGCAGCACTCTGTGACGTATTTGGCCATGACAGCTTTGAACACAACTGAACTGCACTGAAAGAGGCCAAAGATAAACCTATTTTTCTTCTATCTCCAAAGTAATAAACAAGACTCTGGATTCCTTAACAATAACAGTTTTGAAGTTTCACACAGCTATATATAAAAGAGATGTAAATATGACATATAAAAAGTGTCTTAATCTCTGTTAGACAGATTTGACTTCTAAAGCTAATTCCATATATTATGAACCTACAGCCAGCCCGGATACACCACGGCAGGCTTCCAGGCAGGCTCCAGGACGTCATCTCCGAAGTGCCCTACTGCCATGAGCTGTCCAAAATCTTCACCAGAAATATAAAACACATATGCTACCCTAAACAGCACAGGGAGTTGGGAATCCCCAGTGATGCAAGGAGGTTAGGGGTTAAAGAATGATTTACTAGGGGCTGCTTGCTAAACAGCGTATATTGCTTGCTTAACATGTATTGCACTTGCCAAAATAGAAAGGGAGGTTGCAAGACTATTGATAAAAGGAAGCAACCGTGACTTAGTTCCTGCTCTCTGGACCCCTAAACCAGCTGAAACCAGCCTTGAGGCTTGGACTGAGGCCAAGGAACCAAGGAGTATGCTCAGAGAAGCAGGGTGAAAAGTTCAACCCCATTTACTTCATCCTGAGACCCCTGCCCACGACCACCAGGAGGCATTGCACAAGCGTGAAGCACATGGAAATGACTTTATGATCCGTTATAACATGAAGCAGGGCTAGGCGGGGCGAGGTAATGAATATGTATAGGCGTGTTGCCCTGCTTTTCACAGTTCTTCAATGTTTCTAATTCTGTAGTTAGAATTCTCATGCACTTTCTGTAAACATGAGCCATGTTATTGTAACCGGCCCGAGATTTTTTCATTCTTTCTCCTAAGGCAGAGAAGTTTGATTGATTTCTCCTTTGACCTATATGGTTGAGGGGTGGTAATGTCACCCTCCAATCCAGGAGGTTTTCTAAAAGTGTATAAAATAAAGAAGCAGCCCCCTTCAAGGTCAGAGCTTGCTCATTTCTCTCTTTCACCTGACTGGAGTCTGTGTGTTCCTTCGTGTCCGCGTGCGACATAGGCGTACTGGGAAACTTAACACATATGTAACATTTTAGGGGATAAAAATAGAGAAAAGTGCTGCTGGCAGCATGCATGCTTTCGGAGGAGCGATCCCCCATGCGCCTCAGCATGCTGAATAAACACCTACTCTACAACTTTAACGAGTTGTGGAGTTTTTCAACATAGCACCAGTGCTTCCACCTGTTGCATTTTTCTGGTATAGGAGAAATGATCCCATTTCAATACATTCTGGACAATAGATACAAAAGTCAACAGAATTGGCACATTTCAGTGCCAGTGAGTGAGTGATGCAACTAGGAGCAGGAGAAATGCACATTTGCTATGTCTCTGCGGAGGTGGATGGAGACAGCCATTGTCGAATCCCAAACAGGTAGATTAAGCAAAAATCAATGTTACAGTGCTCCCTTTCTGAAGTTTCTACTCCACTGGGGCTGTAATCACATACCATAGCTCCTACCAGAGTTTTCCATGTGAAATGTTTTCCCATGTTTTGTCAGGTGGTAGAGTCCATTTGAAAGCCAGAGCCAGTGGCTCTGCCAGCTGAATACAATCTCACAGAGTTTTATAATACACTTTGGTTTGCTTGAAAGCAGGACTTGCAAGGAACCTACATAAATACAACAGTGGTTCTGCTGTCACAGCAGAGTGTGTCAATGGAGTGACAACACAAATGAACAATATGCACATTGAAAGGCAATACACACCCCTACAAACCCCCAAAGGTCTCAGTGCTAAGGACTCAAAAACTGGTGATGAGCAAAGCGCTTGCTCCATAGATCAGCAGTGACTGCCACACATTTGCAGCATGAAAGCAACAGCTCATCTGTACCAGAGTTACACACAGCATCCTCACAAGCTTTCTGTGGCAGCCATACGGGAATGCAAGACCATGCCAGCAGAAGGTGCAAAGTCAGGCCTTTGCACAGATGGCTGAACCTCTGAACATTCATACTTCACCCTCAGCAGCTGTGACTTGAGGCTCCTTTTTTGAGATATTTCAAGAAGGTTTATTCCAAAGGATTATGTGTCTAACAACTGTGTGCATACTTCTGAGCTGCTCTCCAAACATGGAGGGAAAGCAGAAAATTTTAAAAAGGAAAATTCAAGAGGCTACTTTTACTTTTAATTTTTTGATATAAATAATTCAATATTCTAAGTAAAATTACCTTTTATTTTCTGTCACATACCTTAATTGACTGACTTACTTTTTTCCTTTTGATACTTATGTCAATTTGGAGTTTCAGGTCAAACTCTATCGAAAACGCACAGATTTAGGCAACTGAATCCAGGAAAAAATTTCTGAGTACATGTCTTTGCTGGCTCTTACACTTTCCAATGCTTTATAATTAGAAACATTTCAAACAATAGAACTCAACAGTTACAGCAAGTAATTCTGCTGCTGTTTTTCTTCCTTTACATCTAAGGTAGAGATAATTACTCTTTTTCCAATTCTCAAGGATTATTTAAAGTTATTCCACTTGCTCTGAAAAATGCTGAGATTGCTTTTGAACATGTAATTAATTAATTAAGCGCAATCCACAGCACTTCTCTCTGTTAGCTTTTTGAAAGTGTTTCTCACAGCCCTTTGTCCTTCTTGAAAATTCCTGACAGTTTTTATGGTGGGGATGGTAAAGGGAAAGCTGTGTCAAATGCTATATCGCTGCATCAGTAGTTGTCTATACAAATGCTTTTTGACAGTAAGGTTAGATACAAAAAAATTCTTAATATTTTTATGCTGGAGGGATTTAAGCATTTTCCTGAAACTGAATTTCATACAGTTTGCGACTCTTTCCAGAAGATAGCCTTGTAAGTAATGGTAATTTTTTTTAAACCTTGATATTTCAATCACCACCTGTATAAAGTGTTCCTGGGAGATACCTGGTACAGAGCACATAAAGAATAAGTTACACAATTTACTCTACTAATTCTGAATGCTACATGTTTATTTCCATTTTCAAATCAGTTTAAAGAAAACTAAACCTCTAATCTGGAAACCTCCAAGACTATCCCTTAGTAATTGGTTTATACAATTTTTAAACTCTTTTAATCTGTTTGACTGAAGTAATGGCTGCCAATAGTAATGACTGTTAAGTCAATATTTTGGTGGAATCAAGATACAACACATCTAATAAAAAGCCATCTGTTTTAGTGAAGTTATTCAGAGAAAATATGTCACTTTCAAGTTATGTGGACATACTCCACCTCTCCTGAATGATTCATAAAAGCACTTTGCAGACCTGAAACATCCCTGATCTATCAGAGTATTTTCTCCCATTTAAGATGTGACACCTCTCACTTAAACTTTGCCAGATTCCTCCAATCAACAGAAAATCCCCATGGATACTAAAAAGCTCCTGGGCAGAGCATTTTTTCCATCTCCTTCATTTCTGTGGGAAACTTTTACTTTGCTATGCAAGCTATGTAAACAGTAAGATAAGTTTTTCGTAAATAATCTCATATCTGGTATTTTTCACTTATGTTATGGTGTTGTAACAAAAATAAAGATTCATCCTCTCTCTGGACTCGCTGGTGGCTGCATCTCTGAATCCCCCTAAGCCTGCTACAAATCCCTCTCTGGATTATCTCTGGACTGCTCTTCCACAATTAACCTTACTTCAATTATTTACCAACTTCCCATTCAGGTAGAGGATGGGAAACAGTGCAAACACTGGACAGCATCAACTATTAAAAAGTCCTTAATGAAGGACTGTTCAATCTTTTTGTTTTTTATCCAGTGATCACACACACACACACAAAAGGAGTCACACCTTTATAACTCCATTCCTATGGCCATACAAATGGAATGTATGGTCACATCCTTCCAAAACACTGACCAGGGACACCTCTAATTAAAAACTAAGTCTTGCACCATGGTGACACTACACTGGAAATGTTTCTGGTATTAGAAACACGAGTCCTGGAAAGATTTCAGTCTGAATGCCTTCTAACCAAAATCAGGTACATCCTTTCCACGCCCTCTTAATTTGGTAATAATACTTGTCTGATGCTCATGTTCTGGGGTAAACACTCAATACACAGTGAGTAGGATTCATTTTAAACTAAGACAAATGGGTACATCCATCCACAGACATAGCAGATGTCCAGGCTCTCATTTTGCTAACGGCAACCTTAGAATTTATCCTAAAATAGGGACCTAGTACCCAGTAAGCATTCCTCAGGCTCCAAGGGTTACAGGGATAAGATCTTCATTTGCTCTAATGGTGGTGTAGTTGCCTACATGGAGACACTAGATTGGTACATCTAAGTGTCAAACAATACCACCATTGTGTCTGTTCCAAGTTACTCTAAAAGCCACAATGAAAACCAAAACTCCTAAAACAGGTAATGAAATTCATTACCTGTAGGGCATCTTGTGAAGACAGACCAGGGATATTTCAGTTGAATGAAGAAATTAATAAGATGATACATGGAACAACATACAGTGATGAATACAAACCAAATGCAATTCAATCCTATATGTTGTTTGTGACGGGGACATATTATTTTTGAACTCTTCACTCATTTGCTTATATATTTTTAAAACACAAATTTGCAAGTAGATAGAGAATGATGGATATCTAAAGCAAATGAACTATTTTATCTAGCTGCTCAAGAAAGAATAAAAAACTGTATATTCATTACATACAAATGGATGTCTACAGTATATCTTCATATAGCAAGAGAAACAATGTGGTTTTCCCTCATATTTTCTATAAAGTTGCTTTAAACTGCATTTTTATCAGTTATTTAAAAGTCCTGTACTTGGGAATAGGCTAGAACTTCTTGCAAGCATGAGCAAGAACTTTTTCAAGTGCTTCAGAGCATTTATTATCCATACTGCAGAAAAGAACAATCATAAAAATCTCTGAGTAGCACTCTTCAAAATATAAGACAAACTTGTATTTTAAAAGTGCGTAAAACCAGGAGAATATTACAGTATATGGAAGTGGTATATGAAAGATGGAAAACGTTTTAAACTTACCCTATTGACACTCTTATTTCTTAAAATAATTTGAATTAGATTTTTCTTAAATTCTTCCATCTTCTTGAAACACTTCTTCAAAACATGATTAGATAATTTAGTATCAGTTATTAAACTGATTAAAACACAAACTCCTTCAGTAAGGAAACTTGGAGCTGGGAATTTAGGACTGTTGTAAAAAACAGTCAGTCCATCAAGCAGCTGAGACACTGAATTGCATATGGTGAAAGAATCATTCTCAAGCTCTGAGAAGTCTGCTTGAAGGATTCCTCCTTCTGACAGTTTTCTTATTTCAAGCAAACATTGCAAAAACTGCACTGGAGCAGTCAGGGATTGCTCCTTGCTAGTATGGCAAAAATTCAGCGGGGGAACTCTTTCCAACCAATGTTTAGAAATGTTGACATTATGCTCAGACTGGTGAAAATCTGAAGCTATGCCTAAAGAATCAAATGCAGAGTCATTACAGACATCACATCCAGAGTCTTCTAGCTGGCTTGAGTAACTTGTAGGGTTTATAGATTCCCGACTCAGAAGAGTTTCAGCAGAGGTATCCTGTTTTCCTGAAATGCAAACATGAAAGTTACATTTGTGCAATGCTTAAACACATGCTTATTGAAAGTGCCATTTATACTTTCTCCTTTTTGCTTCCATGCAAAAATCATATAATACATGTGTATGTTGGCTCCCTAAGAACTTCCCATGACTAGAATTTAGCTGTAGAAGAAGGTATTTTTAAATTAAAGTAAAAAATTTCAGAAGTAGTTAATGTCTATTTGTGAACAAATGTTTTATGCTCATAGTAATATGAACAGTAATTTTGAGTTTAAAACTGTAAGAAATTTTAAGTTTTCCTATATATAATTTATGTAGACATAAACGAAACAATTTAAGTGAATATCTATACTCCCACTAATTTACAGGGAAGAAAATGCATGTAAATTTCTGGTCCTCCAAACATTTTCACTGCTTTTATTCTCAAAAACTCAGACTGCTGTTAAAAGGCAGTGAAAGTCTGTTACTATAGCTGCATCAAATAAAATATTCTTCTTTATGTGTACTCTTTCTCCCCAGTCAGGTAAAAAATTCTTACAGTCAAAGTTGAACAGAACATTAGATTTGATTTTTTCATTATTTAACAAAGCGAAATATTCAGAATCAAAAGCTTCTTCAGTCATCACCTATCTCATACCATCTCCTTCAAAGACACACAAACTACGTTACAAGAGGTACGCAGTACATTCACACCAATAAATTACTTTCATGTGCTACTGTAGAATCTCTTTCAACCCATTTCACACATTAAATACATTTAAGGCAATGCCTCTCGACATAAACTCAGCTCTAGGTGACAAAAGACATCTGTTCTACATGCTACCTATGCCAAAAGATCACAGTCAAAACAAGCCAGAGAAGTGAAGACCAACACATGTAAACATCTCGGTGCCAGGAGGCAAGGCTAGAACCCCATCTGACCAACTCCTGGCTGAGCCCTGCTTACTGGGGCAGAGTCACAAACTGCTCCCCCTCTCACTCTTAGAAAACATGCCTACACCGTTCACATTTTCCACGAGGATCCAAAGCAGTAGCACACTCCTCTGCCTTTGTATTCTTAAATTAATTTAAAAAAATTACAGATGGTTTGGCCTCACAGGAAATAAATGTTATATTTCATAGCAAGTTAAAAAAAGTATTTTTAACACAGAAAACATCCCTAGGCAGCAACCTACAGTATTCTGTATGTTAATAAAACACTACTCAAAAATTTTAATACAGACTTCATTAAATTCACAAATTCAAATTAGGTTCTGATCATTAGTTCAGTCTCTAAAAACACACCAGTACCAATGAGAGTACTATTACTGAGATCAAAACTGGAAACGTGGTTTATTTATTTATTGTTGAGTTTCACGTCTTTAACATTCAGACATATTTGAAATTGCACAGTACTGGTACCAACTGACTCAAAATGAAAGGTCTCACTGTAGGGAAATCAACTTCCATTTCCAGGAGGTAGGAAAAGCTGGACATTTAAGGCCAGCCTAGCATTTTATAGATTAACACTGTTTCCAAATGCCCTGCATACCCAAACTTGGAAAACAAGCAAAGAAGCAAACCACACTTCCCATGCTCTGACTAACAAGAACATCCATCTTTCATGTCTTCTCTCCCTAGGGTTTTGAGAAAAACATATTTCAGAAGAAGAAAACTGAAAGCTGTTTTTGGTGCCATTTAAGGAAAATAAGCCCTTCCAGGGAATCCATCTACTGTGAGTTCCACTATATGTGTATTTTGTTCCTGTTCTTAATCCCATGGGACAACATGAAAATTGCTCATGAGGATTTAATGTCACAAGTCAGAAGAAGTAAAGCAAGAACTATGTGCAAAACCCCCACATGTATATTTGCTGATTCTCTTGTGGAAGTAAAAAAAAAATAGAAGACGTGAAAGAAAGGAGAAGAAAAGAGAAGGAAAAAGGAAGAATAGCACAGCAATATCCATAGAAGCCAAACTTAAGATGTTCCCAAATAAAAGAGGTAGGGTATTCAATGAAACACTCCTTCTAGTACAAGACAATGTTGCATTTATGGTCAGGTTGCTATTCACTGCAATATCAAACTACCGTTCCATGATGAGCTTCCAGAAAACCCTGTTACAGTAAGTCCCCAATATCAGTATATTTCCATCTAAATGAGCAATACAAAATGCTTGAAATTGTTAAGCCATTTACATGTTGCAGTCATTTGAGGAGGAGGTGGCAGTTATCTCCTAAAAAAACAAAAACAAAACAAAACAAAAAACCCCAGGAAACACTCATTATTTCCCTCAAAATGTCTAGCAATAGCCTGTAATTTATTTCTTGAAAGAAGATAAACTCATCACTTTGTATTTACCTACTATTTAAATGAGAAAGCAGTCTTGATGTTCACACCATGTGGTTATCAAGTACAAAGAAAAACAAAAAAAAAAGGAATGGCATTAAGCCTGCCTCAGACTAACAAGAATCTGTAAGCAGTAATTTCAAGAACATTTGACTATAAGTGTATCGGAACAAGAAATATGAAAATTTAGTGTGTGTGATAAAGTGACCACAAATTTTACACCACCATAAGTAATGAAATATCTGGTCATGAACAATTTTATAGTCTCCTTAAATTTGTCACATCAAATTCAGGAAATATTTAAATTCTTAATTCCGGTTTAGGACTTTAGCTCCTTACTAAATTAAGATCCTGAGTTGAAAAAAAAGCAAGATCCTGAGCCCCAAACAAAGCAAGATGTGTGTAATGGTTTTGCACGGCCTGGTTTTGGGTAGCAGGGGGGCTGCAGAGATGGCTCCTGTGAGAAGCTGCTGGAAGCTTCCCACCATGTCCGGCAGAGCCAATGGCTGATGGCTCTGAAGATGGACATGCTGCTGGCCAGAGCTGGGCCAGTGAGAGAGGCTGGTAACGCCTCTGTGATGACATATTTAAGAAGAAAATCAAAACAAAGTCACAAGATTTCGGATTCTAGTCAGAGAAGGGGAAGAGGTGAGAATATGTGANCCCGTGGGAAGAGACCCACGGCGCAGCAGTTTTGGGAGGGCTGTGTGCCCGTGGGAGGGACTCACGCTGCAGCAGGTGCGGTTTGGCTGCTGCTTGTGAGAGTGGAGCCACGGCGGGACGTTCACGGAGAACTGTCTCCCGTGGGAGGGACGCTACGGCCTCACAGGGAAGAACTCTTCTCCTGGAGCAATGGAAGGAAATCTCGGTGATGGACTGACCAAACCCCCGTGCCCTGCCTCTCTGTGTTGTGAGTGGGAAGGAGGGAGTGGCTCAGGGATGGAAGGTGTTCTAAGGCCTTATTTTACTTCTCATTACTGTCTTCTGATTCCATTAGTAATGAATTCACTTTGCAACTTAAGTTGAGCCTGTTTCACCCTTGAAGTGTTTCTCCCAGTCCTTATCTCATTCATTAACTATTTGTTAATTTTTCTTCCTTTTCCCTCCTCTGCCCAGCTGTGGCAGGGGAGGGGGAGCGAGCAGCTCTCCTGGGTGCCTGGTGTTGGGCCAGTGTCAAACCAAGACAATGTGGTACCACAAAGATCCTTGGGGCACAAAGGCTGAAGAAGTCACATGCCTCTACACATATCCACTACTGCAGAAAGAGTATGACCTGAAAATCAGAAGCCACTCAAGGGATGAGGGAGTGACTTACATACTGCGCAGCATGTCAGCAAGGTATGCAGGCACTAGAACTCAGATGTACATACTGCTGTGGGGCCACAAAACAGAGGCTTTCATCAGGGCAGTGACATGCCAACCAGCCCCAGGATTAGAGAACGGGGAGTCTCCAGCTAGTTCTGAGGAAGCAGAGCTCTATAAAACACCAAAGTCAATCCAATCTCCCACATTCATTCTCTCCCTAGCCAATGTGGAGTAAAAGAGGAAGCTTGTCTAAGATCCATGTAGCAGGAGCAGGGGTGGTGGAAGATGCTTCCTTAAGACACTCTGCTAGTGGCTGCCACAGACCAGAGAACATTTGAACGAGAAAGGCCAAATGCTACATGTAGTTCAAAATTTAAAAACTGAAGAAGGGACCTCAACTGATGAAATTGCTGTGAAAAGGTAAAATGATGTTCAAGTCTTTTGAAAAACTTAATCTACCTGCAGTTCCACCCCCAACAGGGACTGCAGAACAGAAGACAGGCTTGAAGGTGGCAGAGGTAAGAAATAAAGTGATGATCTGAGTTCTGCAAAGAAAACAATACTTCCGTTTCAAGCATTAGATGTTTATACTCTCTCATTTCATGAGCAGACACATGGATTATCATTTAAAAATAAAGAACATTGACATCAGACATGTAAAGTTCTCTTAAAACTCAGTTACAATTGATACTCTCAGTTCCACTTCTAAAAGAAAAAACAAGAGACAATTAAAAATGAGACATTCTTAGAAACCGCTTTGATGATACTGCATTCTGCTTTCCAAGTAGGTGTTCAGTCAATAGCCTCTAAAAGGAAATGAAAACGTAAGTGAAATTATGTCCACGTCTACATTTTTCAGAGCTCTGTTATTCTTCATTTAATTTTCATTGATTGGTTTGTTTGAAGTGCACTTTCCATGAGCAATGAATCAAGTTTATTCTCTTATTTAAAAACCCATATGTTTTCTTTGCCTTTCTTTCATGTGTAACTCTGTCTCTATTCTGCTGTTTTCATTACTAACCAAGCTGACTGGCTGAGGAAAAAACAACTCTCCCCTCCTTAGGAACGCCTATGTGTCTAGCACCTCATTGTTGTCCTGACCTGGAACCAAGCCAAACTTCTATTTTAATTATTCCAAAATAATAATGCCAAAATATTATAAAGACTCTAGAATTCTCCACATAAGAAGTTTTAGAAGCCTTGTATCCCATACTTTCCTTCTGCATCTCCATGGGGGTTTTTTTTGTAACTGGCTTGGAAAAGAAAGGTCCTCTGTTTAAATGCAAGGTGCTTTTTTACGCTTTTTAACGCTAAAAGGTGCATGCTGACATATTTTATCCCATTTAGGGATAATTTCACAGCAATGAATATAGGACTGAATATCTAAAATTCTCACATTGTTCAATGCTAGGATTTATATGATTCTCTAAAGGCTTAGAAGCATATAATTCAATTTGTTAGGGATTTTGCTTGCAAAAGCATCTAAATGTTTAGAATTCAGTAAGAACTGAGAAGGATTTTGAGGATCTAAACATTCATTTTTAAGGGATCTCTAGATGACAGCACAAATCTTCTGTAGTTTGAGTCAAATACAGAATACTTTCACTAAAGATATGAAAGGATAAATAATCAGGCAACAAACATACAGATTCGGGTCTGTTAATGCTCATCAAGCAGCTTTGACAACAAAAGATCTGACAAGCTTTACAATATTGACCATCTCAATGATGTGACTGAAATTCGTGTTCTAAGCCAGATAGGAGATATCTGAAAATACTAAATGAATTAATGTTACCTCTGAAGACTACCTGACTGAACTGGTTGTACTGAACTGGAAGTATTCTGTCTTATTAAAAATGCTCTGTGTTATGAAACAAACACCTTTGCTAAGAGACAGGAAACAGCAGCCAATGAAGACTGAAATGATCTGGATGCAGCTTAATGAGATGAAGGTTGAAATGAGGTGGACTCCTTCAGAAGTCAGCTAAAGTGTGCCTTCCTAAAAACACCACTTTTCTTGAATACAATATGGTATAAATACTTGGCTTTTCTGTTTATATATCCGGAAGGATGGAAACAAAGATCTGCTTGAGGAATTAGATTCTAAATTTGAGTTGGGTTAAGGCTGCCCAAAGGGTTTGTGAAATCTCCATCCTCAGAGATACTCAGAAGCTGACTGGACACGGTTCTGCACAGCTGGCTCTAGGTGTCCATGCTTGACCAGAGGCTTGGACAAGATGATCTTCAGTAGTCCCTTCCAACCTCAACCATTCTGTGAGTCTGTCTTTCCAGGGGAAAAAATTGATTGATCCTTTTCTTCCCACAGCAGACTTGAAGGCAAAAGGATCCCAATTGCCATGGCCACACTTTTTAACCTGTTTTTACCATATACATTCAGTTTTCCCCCAAACTATCATTCTGTTACCCAGAAGAAAAGAAATTAATCTACACTAAATTATGAATCCCACTTGCTTTTATGAACTTAATTCCTAATAATCACTATGCCTCTTATAACAAATTATTAAAATAATAACAAACCCTTTCTCTTGCTGGGAAAAGTGGGTTGGTTTTGCCGGTGAATGGGTTCCTTACACAGAAATCTGGAAAGAAAAGGATGCTTCTTGGGTCCCTTTGCCCCAAGTATGTGCTTAGAACAGCTGTAGCAATGCCGTCAGATTAGACAGGCAGCACCTGCTTTCAAATGGAGAAAGTTTCCATACCAAAACAGACCTGTTATCCATGGAAGGAACAGTATTCTGAGATTTCAGTGAATCATTACACTCCTGCTGGTGCTTTTTCCAGATTGCAAATTAACTTATTTAATTATCCTGAAAAGGCCTCAGCTTTCATAAAGTTCCCCATTGTGTCAATACAATTATGGAGAACAGATTTATCTCATCATCATATTCCAAGAGCCATACTCTTATAAATCTGTGCTAAACACAATTTAACTTCATTTTTGCCATCTCACAGATCTGCTCTCATTTCTTTGCTCTCCTCATAAAAACATAAAATACTTCTTAAGTTGTGAGACATTCCTTGCCATGCTGCCTACTTGCATTATTACCACTGGTAAAAGCATGGGAGTACACCAGTACACTTAAGATGTCAAATGGCATTTTAGAAGTACTGTCTGTCTGACACCCTTATGCCTTAGAGAAAAAAATCTTGGCATGACACACTGCGCTGCCCTTATGGATCTGTATGGAGAGAAAGACACCTATTTCTTTTTTGGGGGGGGG